>MPNW01000627.1:26005-60980 GCA_011800805.1 Hirudo medicinalis
TTCAGTATCTTTAGTTGTGACCTCGAAAAGATTATTTACTAAATAAATAATTCCCTTCCCAAGTTGATCTCTCACACTTCTATAGTTAGTTGTAGACAATAACAAACATAAAAGTAAGGATACAACAGTAATTAAGTTTATATTTTGGCGTCGATATATTATTACTGCACAAACACCCCACAAAAATATTGAACATTGAAGAACATTCCTATTCAACAAATAATCTCGCAAGTGATCGTTATGCAATAACTGGCAACAGGGTTATTACGTAAGCGTGGTATTTAAAGGTAATACTATTCACTTGTTAACTGAATATTTGTTGAATAAATCGAACAATAAACTCGGTATAAATTAAGCCCAGTCGTTTAATTACAGTATTATACTCAACTCCTAAAACAACAGAAACTCAACTTTATTTCGACAACTATTTGATACAAGACAACGCGACAATTACCAACTCAGGCACCACACGAGAACCGAGAACTCTGAAAATCAAATCCATACGATACCAGTACAGTCCATCCTAGTACTGTACTGCATATCACAACACTAAAACTTCTGGCATATTTGTTTAATGAAATTAATTTTATGATTCGATAAAACTTAATTATTTTTAATTTGCTAGACATACAAGAATGCAAGGATGCTAAAACATATCTTAATAAGGTTAACTTTATATTCAACTAGCTTTTTAGACCGGCTTCGCCAGTCATATATTCAAGCATAATTAATTTTATTCATCTCGTTATTATTTACGTCCTTCAAATACCGCCAAATACTTGCCTTCAAAGAACCAGGTTGTAAGAACTGTGCTCCCAAAACGGGACTCAAACCTGTACCGCAATCGCGAGAGGCGAAGCCTTATACATTAGACCATGCGGGAGCACAACGCTACTTGCTTTCATTACCTCTCGAGTTTAAAGCTGGTATGCGATTTAGGAAAAGGTGAAAATTGAAAATAGCACAGTTGACCTAAGAAGGTCATAGAGAATGACGTGTGCAAATTTCAAGTCGCTACCGTTCATTGTTTGGGAGGAGTTCTGGGGACAGACAGGCATACGCATGCATGTTTTGTTTTATATTATATGTTGCAATAATTTGCCTTGAAAATCTATTAGAGTTACAATGAAGTTAGTATGTTCTCCACTCGATAAATTGTAGCTCATGTTTTCGAGGATATATAATTCGGCATAATCCCAGCATTGGAAGTACGATGTAAAAAGCAGTTTTTGAAAGATGGCCAGTTTTTAAGGATGGACAAATTTTCAAAACCTCGAAGATTTCAAACAGGAATCAATATCCATTGGATGATGCCATGTGTTTTCGAATTGGTAAAACCTTGTTGGGGGTTGATTAACCATCTACAATCCAGAAGCGGAATTGCCGAATCACAGTAATTACTGAATCCGCTCATGAGTTTATATTTTCTATCGCGTGATCAACAAAATCATGTTGCTATTCTGGCCGTTATCAACGAAAGAGAAGGCATTCCAATCGGGCAGTAGCTTAGCGGTCACAATTTGTAAAATCTCTCGTTACATATATTAGAAAGAAAGTAAAAATTTGAACTTGAGAGGTCGAAAGCGTTCTATTTCGTTTTTGAAGAATCAAAGCAGTTCTCAACCCCACCTTTGTTTAACTCTGTCGGAGTTTTGGAATTGTACAAAAATTGCCAAGACAACATTATAATGGGATAAGAGCCCGGCAATGTCATAGTATTTGGTATGATCGTCAGCGACATTGATAACACTAAGTAACAAATTTCAGTTTATTTTTGTTCATGGGCAAAAATTGTGTTTTCCTATTCCCTTGTGCCTAAAATAAGTATAAAATAGTTATTGTTCCATAGAACATTTCGAAATGAACATGTTTCCAAGAACATTCTCAATTCAAATTCAATGCCTAGTAGAGTTCCAGAATTTCAATCAGCCAATATTTAAAGTGCCTTATATATCCTAGGATATATATGTATATATATATGTCAAGGCACCATAACAAACCAGAGCAGTCAGAAGGCAGTCGAATAAAAAAAAATCAAGTGAATGAGTAAATGCGGAAATAAAAATAAATAAAATTAAAATTAAAACATGCAAATAAAACGTAAATGGTATGTTTGTGTTTTGTTATGAGTAGCATTTATCAGAAATCAGTTTTTAGTTGAGCACGAAAGACCTCAGGTGTGGCGGCAGTTCGATTATGAACGGGGAGGACATTACTTTCTAGGACAACCGACGTAGAAGGAGCGGCAACCAAACCTGACACTGTGGGACCAGAAACATGGGATGACATGAAGAGCGAAGAGGTGCTCGTCCGGATGTTGTTGTTTTAGCCTGTAGAGGAGAGATATTTTGTTGCATCGTAGGGTATAACTTTGTATATTATTGAAGAAATTTTATATGGGGTATTTTGAGCCAGTGTAGACTCTCCATGAACGCAGCCAAATATATCTCGATGAGATCAGTGAATTCATAGAAAAAACGGTGGATTGACACATACATAATTGATGCTTAGAAGTGCCTTGACGTTCGAATTTGACGGCTTATGAAATTTGCATCACCGGCTGATAAATTACAAAAATCCCTCCATTCAATTTCACTTCTCTTCTTGTCAAAGATTGTATGTTTATGGTCCTATGATATGTTAGATCCTATTTTTATCCCAGCCTCGATCATTTGTCACCTTTTAAACAACAACTCTTGGATCATTAACTGCTGATGATGTTGCTATCAAAAAACCAATCCGAAAACGAAAAAAGACACTCCAAATGCATCCTTGCGTGCCCCGATTAGGATGGGAAGACTGGGGATTCTCCTACTCCTTTCATTGGATTCCAGAAATTATAATCCGTAGAATGTCCATGGTTCTTCAGCAGGCCAATGCAAGTAATGATCGGTTCATGATAGACGTTTTGAGTGAAATTTAACGTCGCTGGTGAAGTCATAAGTTTCGGAAAACCACCAAAGACATGTATAACAGTTGATGCCAAAACAGCTTGAGATTGTTTTCGGAAGCAGTGGGATTAAGCAAGTGATTGGTGACTGGTAGAATTCTATTCATCCAAGATGTAAGCCACAAAGCTCTATAACAAACTGCGGGAATCAAGAGCGACACCACTGGCCAGCACAATTCAGTCTCGAATCACGACCGTTGAAGGGACAATACCATTTATGTGCATGACATTTACATCATGCGACATCGGTAGCTATGGTGTCACGACTTAGATCTTAATAGGGTTTACCAATTCACCAAATATAATAACCCCGACGTTCACAAATAGATAAGACAGAGCAGGCCAAGATGGGACGCAAGTCTTATGAAGGAAGTTGTCAATGCCTTCACCATCAATCTCATCCTTCAGTATTCAATCTCTTTGGAAAAAGATCGGCCTTAACAAGATTTCTGATGTAGGCATAAACAAAGAAATTGTTGGAGACCCACAAAATCTGGAGGATCTTCAGGAGTAACACCTGAAAAGGATGAAGGATATCCAGCCCAGTCAACGCGCCGGATGAGCTTAGGCTAGTCGAGACTACCCCTTTTATACAGAAATTACACCAATATCCTCCGCTTGAAGATCTAGAAAAACTAGAAATCGTTGGCTAGCTCATGATAGCACCGTCGTAATCGTCCAGTTATGTGACGTACGCAACAAATTGATAGATAGCTAGTAACCGAGCGATCGCCTATAGCTTTCTAAATCAGAATATTTGTAAAGAGAATATTCCTATTCTTATTTTTATATCAGTTGGTGAAACTAATAAATAAGTAAAACTATTCTTTTAGAATAATATTTAACTATATAATTGTTTATATGTTTTGACAAAAACTTTTTGTACGTATATATATTTCGGTGAAACACTTTCTGCAAGATTCAAATTGCTCTGAGTCAATATTTTTAAAATCATATTTCGAAGGTAAATGTAATCCAGAAAAGTAGTTCTGGGAATAAATCTACGTTTTTGGAGAACGAATTTTGCCTGCTGAAAGAATGTTCCCATGGTAAGATTTTATCGATTTTTTATTTTAAAGAAAGTGTATGAGCACAGGTCCGGTCCACAGAATTTGGAATAGACTCAATTACATAAATCAAGACTAGTTAAATTTACTCTAGGCGTCGCTAGCAGAGTTAGGTTTCGCTTCGGTGCGGCTCCGTTAGGAGTTCAATTCCTAGCAACTCGCAAGAGTTTCTAAAACTAACTAATATTACATCCTTCACACTATTATTTTAAGAGTCCGTTGAAGTTGTTGCCAGGAGATACTTTAGTTTAAAAAATATCGATATGTCGGGGTAGATAACCCCCTCGAATTTTGTTGTCAAATTCTAAGTAGGCCCGTTACAACATTTTTTATAACTTATTTTTCAGGATGAATACAGGCAGATTGAAACATTTAGAGTTTTATTTTATTTTATTTTCAACTTGGAACCAAAACTTCTTGATTGCACAGCTCAATGCAAGAAGTTTTAGTGTGAAAGTTTGAAAGTGGCCGTTTGATGTCTTACATCTAGTAATCAGATGTAGAATCATTAGTAGTGATTCAGACGCTACTTTTTTCGTCACTGTCTTGATAATATAAACTTTAATATCGCAGACAAGCCCAAAGATGGCGATATCAAAACATGATTAGATTAAACATTATTACATTAAACATGATGATATCAAAACATGTCAGAGTCAGTGGCATTAAAGAAATAAACAAGAATTTTTCGTTGGAGAAAATCTGGAAGCGTCTTCTGCTATAATGTTATCAGATCCACCTGGACAAATTTCTTATTTTTTTATTTATTTCAACCAAAAAGAGGGTCACACGTGACTAACAAATTGCAGTCGGTCAATGTAAAGATATAGAGTGCTTAGAAATTTTAATAATTTGAAGTTATATATTGTTAGATATTTTGTTAGATCAGATTTGGAAATGCAGGCTTTAAATCTACTATGGGTTGTGGAGCTGATAATATCTGGGGGCAGAAAGTTCCAGGGTTCACGATGGGATTGATGAGGAAATGGAGCCTGTGAGTGGTGGAGCATTTTTCTTGACATAGGCGGAGGGTATGACCACGTGTGCGAGAGACACGAAAACAGGAAATTTGGGGATGGTGCAGTGAGTGAATTCGTGTAATTTTTTACACACATAAATCGAGGGTGAGGCGTCGGTGTTCGAGTCGTTGAGTCCGAGTTTCTGGAGTCTGCTCCTGTAAAGTAGAGTTCTCAATCCTGGAATGGCCCTTGTGAAAAACCTTTGGACACGTTCGATCTTTGTTACGAGCTGCTTGTTATGGGGGCTCCAGACTGGGGAACAATATTCAAGGATTGGCCAAACATAAGTTCAATATGTTCTGGTCAATATTCGCTTGTCTCGTGATCGAAAGCATTTGAGGATAAGGCGTAGTCTGATAAAGGCCTTGTGAATGATATTGTTGATATGGGCTTTGAAAGTAAGTTAGTAAACTTACTATGAGGACACCAAGGTCACGTATATTGTCTGTGAAGGATATGGGTCGTGAGCGAATTGTGTATTGGTTGGGCGTGGTGCTATTCCCCGTTGTTTTCATGGAAACTTGGAGACATTTTTCTGGGGCTAATTGTAATTGCCATGTTTCACTCCATAACACCAACCAATGTCAACTTGCCAACTGTCAATAGCAGTTTGTAAGGAAGAGTTGTGGGGAGATGATGTTGAGTAGAGCTTGATGTCATCAGCGAATAGTTTGTATTTAACAGAGTTGTCTGTAAATATGTCCACAACATCATTTATGTAAATAAGGAAAAGCGTCGGGCCTAGCACACTCCCTTGAGGCACACCACTGGTCACATTTCCATTGTTAGATAATTGGCCATTCATCTTCACGGCTTGAGTTCTATTCCATAGGAACTTCCTTATCCATAAAAATGGGTTGCCGAAATTCCGTAAGCCTGAAGTTTTATCAGTAATTTTTGGTGAGACACTGAGTCGAAGGCCTTTTTGAAATCAAAGTATATAATGTCGGTGCCCTGGTGGAGCTGCATTGCAGTTAACCAATCATTGGTACACTCAATTAGGTTTGTACATGTTGACCTCATTTTCAGAAAACCATGTTGATCAGGAGATATAAGGTTGTTTGCCTGAAGGTAATTTAGAATGTCTTTATTGATCACTTGTTCCATTGCAAGACAACAAGAGGATGTGAGTGATATTGGTCTGTAATTCCCTGGATCAGATGTGGAACCTTTTTTGTGGGTAGGAGTGATATAGGCTGAGCTCCAATCGAGGGGTAAATGTGGTCAGGAGTGAAAATGATTTTTTCAAGTTTTTTTTGCTGGTGCGAGGAGGCATGGTACAATTTGAGCCATCATCAGCTGTGAATACACTGCAGAAATAATTGTTGAAAATATTGGCTATCTCGGTTGGATTTGAAGTGAACGTACCATCCTGTCTTTTTATCTCCTGTATTGGGTTATGTGTTGATAGCCTTCTGTTGACAAATCGATAGAAACGACCAGTATTTCTAGCTGATATAAGTGAGCTCTCCTGTGACTTATTATAGTCTTCTAAGATCCTTTTGAGATCTCTAGAAACTTTTCTGTAGATATTTTTGTCTTCAATCCTCCCATTTGAATGCCATTTATGGAAGGCATGAAGTTTCAGTTTCTGAGCTTTTATTATGAATTTAGGGTAAGATGGCTTTTTTACTTTTGTGGTTTTGATAAGTTGACCTTGTCCTGGAGAAACAGTTTCCAGCAGTCATCAACTGAGAAGCAATGCTGAAAAAAGTCACTCCATCTGATTTCAAAAAAATAATTATTGAGATTCCTATAATAGGATTTGGTTATGTGTTGATAGTTTTGGAAATGGAGCATAGTTGATTGTCTGGGAAGGTTCGGTTTGAAAACTATAGTGTTGTGGTCACTCTGAGCAATTGGGGCATCATTTTAATCTGTGATAAAAAGCATGCATCATTCGAGAGGAGTAGATCTAGGATATTTGATTGTCGAGTTGGAGATTCAACAAATTGATGTAGTCCCACTTCATCTATAAAGTTAGTAAATAAGTTGTAAATTTCGTTATTGGGATGAGAATAGTCTTTCCAGTTGAGATCAGGAAGATTAAAGTCTCCCATAATGCATACCAGCCTTGTGTTGTTGCATAAGTGAGTGAGACATTGGATGCNTTCGTTATTGGGATGAGAATAGTCTTTCCAGTTGAGATCAGGAAGATTAAAGTCTCCCATAATGCATACCAGCCTTGTGTTGTTGCATAAGTGAGTGAGACATTGGATGCTGTCGAAAGTGTAATCTTTCAGAAACAGATTCAGAATTAAATCCTCCTAGTCTGTAGTAGATTATAGTTCTGCAGGTTGAGCTATCAGCGTAAATATAGACACAAACTATTTCACTGACGAAATGTCTTGTGCAGCCTTTGATCTCTTCTCACATCTTTTCTGATAAGCAGCCTCGGTCTCTCTGGGAATTAGATCATGATTTATGAACACTTTCCTGATAGATGGATCAGTGGACGGTCGGAGGACTCGGGACTCGGAGATCAGACCGCTTCTGGATTCATGAGAGTAACACAGAGCCTGGTGTTTGCAGGCTCCTTTCCAGATCGACAAACATTTACAAAAGCAGGTTTGACGGTTTGCTCAATGAAATTTTGGATGAGCCTATCATCGTTGACTGAGGGCTGAGGTGGCATACCGGAGATAATGAGGTTTTTTGAACGTTTGGTTTTCTCCAAGCATGGAGTTGTCGAATAAGTTGTAGATCACTCCTATCTGCTTTTGAAGCAAGAGGTGCCAAGAACCAGAACTTGATATAAACTTTTGAACTGAATGTGTTCACACACAGGAGGCCCCGTGACTCTCGCCATGTCATCTTAAACTGTAACTGAAAGAGTCAAACCTTGGTGATGTAAATGGCCTTCACCTTCCATCGGGCAGGATGCATCGACCCAGGAGGTCCAAACTTCTTCCAATTTGGTGGTTTTCTTCCTGCTGCTACTCTCTAACACAAATTTCTTAGTCTTAGTTGCTCAAAATAGAGCCTTCAAATAACTTTAATTTGATATAAATATAAATCCTTTTAGGTGCTCTAGAACCAAACTTATAGCCTCTCAACATGAGTTGTTGGCATTCGGTCAAAGTTCAACGAGACATATTTCTGACACCGATTAACAAAAAAAATCTAAAATTTAATCTTTTAACTTACTCATTCAGGTTAACAACTGAACCCCTCATGTTTAATAGTATTAAAAATTATATTCCATCAATTGCCAGAGGAGATTTTAATGTAAGAAATAATTCAGCAACATTCCTTACGTAGATTGCAAAAATATCTTTAGTTTTTGGGGCGTATAAAATCAAAGATTCATGCGGGGCGCATTGCCTTGGGCTTTTGAAATGAACTCGCCAGAGGAGAAGTCTAATAATCTTCTGGTAGTCTCATTGCATTATAATACCAAACATAATATACTATAATAATAAAAGCAAACATAGAGTGGGCTGATCACCCTTTTCAACCAGCGGACCGCATAAAACTAGTCTTGAAGTTGAAGGTCGGTGTCGCATGAAATATTTCCCGGGATTTTATATCGCATGTAGAATTATTCCCTCTCCCCGTGAAATAAATCATCCTATGAGATATTATCAGGGTTAGAGTTAGGGGTTAAGGTATTGGTGAGGGATATCATAGAAAGTTAGGAAATCCCCACAGGATAATGCAATTTACTGGGGGGGGGGGTGGGGTGGGGGGGTTTAGTCTCTCGAGTGCGATATTTCGTGACGACATTTTTAATGTTGAGGTTTGCGGGCGTCAGCATACTTCTTTTTGTATCACTGGGTTTCAAGCAAGAGTTAATTTTATTTTTAAAATTTATCTTTTATTTCTTAAAGGTACAGGGAATGCATCGGCTGGATTTTTTAATCTTGGAACCCTGTCAAGTGGGAAGAACTACGACTTCAAACGGCAGGTTATTTTAAACGAATGTTTCATTGATATCTTTCTAATAAGTAGAAAATTACAAATTGAACTCTCATGTATCAGTATGTAATAACAAATGTTGTATTGCGACGAAAGATATGTGAAAACCATGGCTCTACAGAGGGCGTACCATTTTCTCTTATCTCGTCTGGTGGAGGCATCTCGGACGTTGATTTTTCTTGTTTTGAAGGTAACTCCTTTTTTAAGAATCTTAATTTTTACGTGAATAAGAGCTATATAAAATATTAGTAACATATTTCTTGTGCTGAAAATGTTTGTTTGAATATTAAAGGTAACTTGCTTTTGTGGGCCAAATCTTTGTTTTTCAGGATCAAACAAGCTTTTAAATTATAAATTAAGTAAAGTTAATAGTGTATCTTGTCACATTTCTTTTTAATTATATCTCCTGAAGTCTATGTTTTATTGATTCCAAGAAGGGTTTCAGACTTTGCTTGCCCAATATTTTCCATGCCTCTCAGCATTTTCCAGTTTCTGGATGTCACAATATTGCCATCCTATGCATTTTCGATCGGAGTTAAGCCTGGCGTACGAGCAGGCCACTTCAGAACTTTGAAATTCCTTTTCTGGAAGGACAACCTTGTGAATTTCGAGTTGTGGATGGAGGCACTGCTGAAAAATAATTTTGTCATACTAAGGTAGGAGATATTCAGAGTCTCAACATATTTTGAGGAATTCTGCTTTCTCTCTAAGACCGACTATTCAAGAGAAGGAAATGGTAGCCTAGACGATGATGGATCCATCTCCAGATTTTCCTTCAAAATATGACTTTAGAGATCCTCCGAAATCATGCCAGTAATATTTGAAGCCCTCTGGACCATCCAAATTAAATTTTTTGATCTACCTTATTTGTACGGATCTCTAAAATTTTAATTCCCCGCCATTTGAACATGTACAAAGAATGTACAAGTGGTGAGGAAACTCAGGAAATGAAACATGTTTATCCAAACCTGTCAACAATTGTTGGCATCGTATTTTACCGGCCTTGCCAATAAGCAATGAAGGAGCAGAATGGTTAGGTTTTAGGAGGCAGACATGAAGTTCAAAATTAAATTGATACTATTTTCTACGTCGACATGTTTATATTGCTGATTCTTGATTATGTGTCTAAGATCGCCCCGTGTTCAAATTCTTGTTAATAAAATCGAGTCAAAATAAAATCTCTTGTGGTCAGAAATTAAAATTTTTTTTTCTTTTTAGACGGTATGAGTGATCTAACATATTGGAATCGTTCGAGAGAAATGGCTGACAAGAATTATAAAATATTCTGACTAATGACTTCATCGATCAATTTCGTTGACTATTATTGTTACAATAAACTTTAGTAAAATAAACTAGTTATTTTATTGTGAGACAATTTTTATTGTGACAATAAGCAATCTCAACGAGGTCTTATCAGGAAACTGTATATGTGTGAAGTTGTTTTGAGTCAAATTTGCGCAATAAGACTAAAATGTAAAATGTTAATGTAAAAAAAAACTTTGTTCCCCATTGTTGTGCCCTGGTCGCTACGTTTTAAAGGTGGTTCCCATTAACTTCTCCGACGTTCAATAGTCAATTCATTTAGCAATTACTTTTCCAGTATCGGATAGCTATGACCTTGCCTCAAACACCAACAGAACGGATGCTATAGAGATTTCATAGGAAACTCAGTACCTTGATATAGAAAAGGGCGAGCTTACATTACCTGTGGTTGAACGTTTACGACATCACCAGCTCTTCACCGAGTACACCTCCGGTCGTATCAGCCAGAATGTCTATACAAACATAAATTTTTATAAATTAATTTAATTTTATTTTATTGCTTTTTAAATTTAGAATCTTTCAAGAGCTGGTTATACGTAGACAAACGTTCATTTTTATTTATATAGATTTGTACAGATAATATAGCCATAATTAAGTTAATTTAAGCATAAAGTTTTATAATATTAAGGCGTCTTTGTTTACTTTGAGAATGTGAATATCAATACGCGTCTGCGATTACTCCAGTCTTGCTACTGCGATGGGAACGTTTTATATTGCATATATTGTTTTAATTATTTTATGCATCAGTCCAATATTGTCGAAGAACGCGTGTATAAAAACATTTGAAGGCAATCGATGCCTGAGATTACAAAACAAGACCTGTTTCACGAGTGATTTAACTTACAGTTTTACTACTTCGATTTTGGTGTCGGGTCATTCGGACTCAAACAAAGACTTGAAATTATGGGAAAACTTAAAACATGTGCCAAAATGTTGGGATGCCATTAGGCCCGTTCTTTGTGCGGTTTACTTACCACGCTGTGATTATGATGGTACGATCAATAAATCACTAGTACAACTACCAAAGAAGAAAATGTGTGATTTTATGAAGGGTCCCTGTAAAATTGTTGAAGAGTTAAACTTATGGCCAATCTATTTGAACTGCAACTACTATTATTATTCTGAAGGCTGCCATGTAAGTGCTTCTGTAAATGCAGATTGTGACTGACTTTGATAATCTCTAATTATTAACAAGATCTTTGAAATATTGCAAAGGACAACACAGCAGATCTAAAGTTTTCTCATACTGGTTCTTGTAAACATCCTCTAACTAAAACAAACAATACTTTGAGTTGGTATCCTGGCTTCGAAGATTGCACTTTCAGTTGTCAAAATCCATGGTTCACTGATGAAGAACATGCTAAAGTTCATTTTACTATACTAATTTTCTGCCTTTGTTGCATTGCCTGCAATTTGTTTGCTGTGGTTAGTAAGATAGATGTGGAAATTAATGTCATCTTCTCAGTTTAAGTAATTTTCATTCTTGCCTTTGTCACAGTTGACCTTTGGTTGCAATTGGAAGCATTTGAGTAAATTTCCTGATATCATTATTCTGTACATGAATATTTGCTTTATGGTGTCATCATTAGGTTGGCTCTTTCAGTTTATTCCTAATGTGAGGAATAATGTTGTTTGTAAATTGGATGGGACTCCAAAAAAAGCAGAATCACAGTTCAAGTATGCCATACAAAATATATTTGCTTATTATTGTTTATGTATTAACAAATAAATGAATATTAAAATTGAATTGAATTAAATAAATTATTAGGTATTTCTTGAAACTGAAGAAATTGAGAAAATATTGTGTTAACATTCATTTCAGGATAGTGATGCTTAATTAATAATGTATCTTTTCATTTAATCTATATAGTTAAATAAGTGCAAGTATTGGAGGTATTTAATCAATTTACATAGTTCCATATCCCAAGCATTTCAATTTTCAGATCTGATGAGTCACCTCTCTGCATTATAGTTTTTATTATCATTTACTTCTTTACCTTGGCATCAGTAGCGTGGCTTGTAGTTTTGACATATACTTGGCAAGTTGCTTTTGAAACTTCAAGAGGTCAAGTAAAAAAAAAGAAAGCATATTTTCACATGGGTGTTTGGGTTTTGTCCATTGTGTTAACAGTTCTGTGCCTTGCTTTTGCAGAGGTATTTCAACAGTTTTTTTTATTTCATTAAAATGTTTTGTTTAGGGTTTGCCTGATAATCAATTACACTTGAAAGATTGATGGAAACACTTTGACTGGGATATGCTTTATTGGGTCAGAGAATTACCATTCTAGAGGGGTATTCATCTTGATGCCTATGGTTGTATCATGGATTGCTGGAGTAGCATTTTTAGTGAGAGGTGAGTGATTGAATGACATTAAAAAAAAAGAATTTTAATAAATATATATTGTAATTAAATTACTAAATCAGAAACTGAAATTTTACAGCTGAGTTTGAATAATATTGATGAATGAATATTATTATTCATTTTATTATTTTTTGGCAAAGCTGTTGATGTGACAAGATCAATCTTTTGATGTTGATTTATCAAGTGGATATAATCCTAGAAAAATGCAACCATTTACAATTATGTAAACTAAAGATAAAATGAAACAAAGAAAAATTCTTTAAAATAAAATGACACTCTTGCATGCTAGATGTGCACAAAGGCTTTATATAATTGTATTCAATTAATAAACCAATAAGTGGCTAGAGAAATTGTGTTAAGTGGCAGACCTGAACATTGTTTTAGGTGCTATCTTGGTCTCAGCTTTTTTTGTTTTCAATTTGGTTGTTATGTATGTAGTCTGGGCAATGCTGGATAGACTTCCAATATCAAACTCTTTTTTCAAACACAGAGTTCATATGTAATCACTATGGAAGAGTTACCCATCTTCATGACATTGCATTGAAACAATGAGAAACAAATGATTTCAATTATCCATTGCAGAGCCTTGTGCAGAAGCGGTAAACACGGTAAAACCACTTAAACTGCACTGCAAAACTATGGTGATGGTTAAAAATTACAAGGTATCACGTGGAAGCAGTTTAAAAAAATTAATTATTCTGCAGATGCAGAGTTTACATTTTAACTTTTGCACCACCAATAAATTTTTGAAACAGAAAAATTACAATTCAAAATTTGTTCAGTTTATTTAAGTCTTTTGATTCTTTGTTTCTATAGCTTGTTATTGTTCACAAGTTCTAATTCCTTTTTGCTTGAGAACTCATGAGTTGCATGAATTTTCTAGATATGTCTGATTTACATAAGTGAGCTAACTTGAACTAGGAGTTAAGAGTTACGACTTGTTGAAAATTGATACAAATGTTCTTTTTGTTCATGTTCTAATTAAATATGTAGGACCTGTGAAACAATGACTGAACCATTCATACATTTTAGGGATGCTCTTGCTTATAAACATGAAATCTCAGTCTCCTGACCTTCTGTCAATGCATAAAATAATGAAATTAAAGAGCTCCATAGTTAGAATTGGTGAGTTAGCTTTTTTGACTCTATAAATACATAGTATTACTGTTTAGGATAGTACATTGTTGCATCACCCGATTTAGTTGCTTTGAAGTTCCATTTCAATAGCTATCATATCATTACGTCATTATCATATCATTTTTTTTTTAATGTTTGTTTTTGAATTAGTTAATTTTTTTTATAATTTAACTAGCCTTTTTAAATGTCTTCACCTATGATATATTCAAACTCGTTTTTTATTTGCTTTTTTTATGACGTCCAAGACTAAACATGTTTCTCTTCCTTTTTGGCATTTTAATTAACAATTCTAGATATGATTTTTGTTACTTTACAACAAAGATAACTATAAACCACACTCCATAACAAACAAATAAAACAAGTTTTGAGTTAATTTATTTTTATTATTTTTAATTAATTTATTTAATCATTATTATGATAAAAATTTATGTTTATTATTACTCGGAATTCATTTTATTTACTTATTTTTACATTTATTTTGGGGCTGGGAACTATTAAAATGTTCTTGATCGATTAATCGGAAATTTTTTTAATCGATTACATTCGATCGAATATAATGCACATATATTCCGCCTACTTTTAGCTGATCTGGTTGCATCGCAACTCTTCATTAGTCAGTATATACTACACACAATCGATCATAGTTAGCTAACCTAGTTAGTCCATCATCTGAACTAGCAATCCAGTGAGCTAAAGCGACTTTCAAGTCTGCAGAAAGTTTGTCGCTTACAGGCTGACTGACACTACAAGAAATTTGTTATTGATCGTGCTTCAGAACTCTTCTGCCGGTCACTGTCAGCAACATCTTGATATTTGAGAGGATGTGTGTGCTGAAGGTGATATGTTAGCGACATATTTGAACTACGGAAAGCAAATTGACTTATAAACAAAATGCTCGCTCAACTTTCCGCTGAAATGCTTAACTTCCACATTGTTTTCAGTACTTGCCATTGTTGTTTACTTTGTTCCAACTAAATAACAATGATAATGCGGGGGGGGGGAAAGCAAGTAGCTAAAAAGAAGACAACAAAATTATTAATAAATATCATTTTAAAATTATCGATTAAAGACATTTTAATCGATTAAGAATTTTATCGATTATTTCCGCTGCCCTAAATTTATTTGTTTGGTTGAAAATTGAAAATAGCATAGTTGACCTTGAAATGATAGACAGAATTACATGTGCAAATGTCACATCACTACTGTTCACCATTTGGGAGGAGTTCTTGGAACAGAGAAACATTCATGCATTTTTTTTATTTTATACTATAGAAGGCTTGCTGTTCTACCTGGTGTTGCTCGGTTTGAAGCAGAATATTTTATGTGAGAATTTATTCGTCATACTAATTGTCAGGTTCTAATTCCTCCTGTCGGGAAACTGTCTTGTTTCGTCGTTAATGACCGAAAATCAACTCATTTATCAGAATAGAAATGTATTGGAAGTAAAGAAAACGACAGCAAAACAATAAGCAGATCGCAACTAAAGTACAATGATCGAATTACAACGCACACCACTCGCACACTCGCTGAGACAACTATCGTCTGCCTTCTTCGCGCGCTCACTCGACACCAATATCACCACGCTTCAACTCTCACTCTAACAGCTAGACTCCAACAGCTCTCAACTCCAACCCGACTCCAATCAATCTCAACAACTCTCACAGCTCAACTCCAACTCGACCCCAATCACTCCAACAACTCTCAACTCCAACTCGAACAGCTCCAACAAACTCAAAACGCTCCAAACACCCTCTAAGCGCTCCACACACACCCTCTCTGCCTGCCTAGCTGAGCGACGCCATATATATACTCCTAGGCAGCCACGCGCATTAAAATGCAAAACACAGCCAATCACGCTATCGCGCGGTCCCATGCAGACGATTAAAACACATCACACGGCCTCACCACGCACACACACCCTCCGCGCATATAAACAAAATGTACAAATGTCAGATCCCTGACACTAATTATGTTAGATTAATCTGTTTCGTGATGAGGTTTGACAACATTTAATTTAAAAATTAATTAAGTGAAAGTTTAATTGTCGATTTAATGAAATACATATACATTAATCAGAGTTATCAAGCATATGTGAATATGCAATATTCTTTGTCACTCCTTCCGGGCAAACATATATAGATTGTTACATATATAAATAGATTATTATAGATCCCACTCAAGAGCAAGCAACATACAGGTGACCATGGGAAAAGCAGTCTCCAAATTGATTCCAGCAATCTCCAACTTTTTGGCATTCTTGATATTTGTTAATTGTCATTGCAAAGGCCAATTGACTAGGAAACTGTTCACTTGAATGGAAATGGAATGTTGTCAGCAATTATTGGAATCCTTGGAATGAAAACTTCAGAGTCTTTGTTGCATCCCAACAACAGCACAATCAAGTTTGGCTTGAAACTTTTGACACATTCGTGTGTCACTGCAAAGCTTTGGTGCATCAAGATTTTGCAGCAAATAATTGGAGATCCAACCTTGAGTTTGATGTTATGCTGAGGCATTCCAGACAACTGTCTTCAAGTATTTTGTTGTAGGATGTGAAGGAAGCAAGGCCACCAGCAAGTTCTTTTAGAATGTCCAAATTGATTTGGTTGACATTGTCATTTCTGGGAGCCAATATCGCTCTCTTGCAAAGCCAATTGAAGTAATCTTCAAACTTTACTATGTGCAGGATGCATTTGTTTTTGATAACAGGATAAACTTTAACCTTCACTTCATTCGGATGCTACACGGTTATGCAAATGTCTTCAGGAGGCTTTACTTTACCATTGACATGAGGCATGATCTGTCCTTTTTCCAATTTGGAGCAACATATTGTCGAAGTCTTCAGCTAAAGTATCACTGCTTGTCAGGACTCTCATGTTTTTGGTCTACTTGAGCTTTTGCACTCTGTGCCATAGTTTGAACCTTTCAAAGCACACATTGATTTCATTGGCAGCTGATCCACACTGAATAATTGGTAAAGTCTGATGGAAATTGCCAGCCAACAAATGCTTCTCATGACTTCATTGCTGTCTCGGAGATATCGCAGTGTTGTGTCCAATGCTTCAAAAGCCTTCTTGTATGCCATATATGTGTAATATATCCCATAACTGTGAAGGCAGATTACAGCAATCAAGTAGACAAAATTTTTTAAGGCAGATTATGAGAATATAAGACATAAGCTCGAAATTAATTTGCCAGATAGACTAATGAGCTTAGGGCTAGAGGACAGTTGGGACACTTTTGTGGATACAATGTCAGATATGATCAACAATATGATACCCTGCAAAAGTGCAGTAAATATAAGAAGCCCTGGGTGACTAAAAAAGTAGTATAGAAAAGTAGGTCAAAAATCAAAGCCTGGAATAAATTTCAACAGATGAATCAGTAGCATGATGCAGATATTGGGATACTTGAACAATTGAGAAGTAATTATAACAAGAAAAGAAATGCAAGAAAATGGCAAATGTTCAGGCTGTTAAGAATTATGAAATTAAGCTAGCACAGAATATTAAAAATGGCAGTAAAAATTTCTTTAGATATGAAGTAAGGAAAAAAGTAGGTCCGCTAAAGGAGGTAAGATTATTACAGAAAATTATTCGATTATTTGATAATGGGACTGCATAACTGCATGACTGCTGTAAGGGAAGTAAACAAAGCCAGGTGAATATCGCCTCTTGTATATTGATGAATTCCACTTATTTCTACCATTTTTTAACAAAATATTGTTAAAATCATACTCTTTTTTACCATTTCTACCATTTTTTTAATAAAATATTGTTAAAATTATACTTCAATTAATCTAAGTTCTGGCAATTGAGTTTTATCTCTTCTAACTCAAAAATATGTGAGCTTCGCCACCGAGCGATAATAATACACCAACACAAGCAAATTAATATCTGCACAATAATTTAAAGATATTAATGTCATCTGGTCAAATGCATTACCTAGTTCTCTCCTCAAAATTTTGTGTTTGCTTGTGGCATGTGGAGATGAGCTTTTTGGCAAAGTGTTCTTTAAGTCTTTAGCGAGTTGGTAAGACGTGTTTAAAACCGAGTTTATTTACAAAATCCGAACTCAAAAATATAGGAGAGCGGAAGCCCTGCCTAGGACTACCAAATATCATAGACAACAAAATCCAAATATATGACATTTCCCTCCCAAAGCTTTTAATACAGTCAAAATCATAATGGCGTGGGGGTTTGTATGTCTTGTATGGCATCTGGAGGTCACAGGGCTTCCTTCTTCCCCAACAAGGGGTGTTTCTGCCTGAAAGCACGATTAGAACTTCCGCCTGGAACACTGTTGGATTTTCCATCTGAGCTGGTGTGCCTGCAGGTTCCTCAGTACCTTTGTTTTCTGTCTGACTAGTCCAACACTAGTTGTGATGCTGATGTTGTTCTTTTGTCGGGATAGGAATTGTCAGTTACTTACAAACTCACAGCCATCAGAAGTCTTCACTAGATATCTTCTTGGACCCAAGACAGACTTTACCTCCCCTCTCCTCCATCCATTCTCTATTTAAAATCTTATAGGTATACCTGGAGTGAGAATTTGGTGCTGGGATGAGTGAAGTCTGTTGAGCATCTCTGTTGTCTTCTGCTGCCATTGAGTTAATTGCTCCTTCACATTCTCAACCACATGGGTCAATAACTTAATGCTTAACACATGAAGTGTGTCCCTCAATCTGCAGCTGAAAAGAAGCTGTGCTGGAGACACATTGATCTTGGAAATTGGAGTATTCCTCAGGCAAGATGTTGGTCTGTCTTTGCTTCTTCAGCCTTCTTCAGGATATTCTTGATGGTCTGGATATGTCTTTCAACCATTCCATTTGACTGAGGATTGCCTGGACTGGTGAATAGTCACTGGAAGCCCCATTCCTCTGCAAACCTTCTACAACTTTCTGAGTTAAATGGCATGTTGTCTGAGATGACTGTCATTGGAATGCCATGTCTGGAGAATATGGACTTCAGTTTAAAGATAATAGCTGTGGCTGTCTTGTTTTCTAAATGGGCAACTTCTGGATATTTACTGAAATAGTCAACCACAAGCAAATAATCCCAGCAATTTAAGGTAAAAATATAATTCCCACTTTTTTCCAAGGTCCCTCTGGCATGGCATGTGGTTATCTTTGGAAGGCTGCTATAATTAAGATAATGCAGACATGACATTATATGTGCTTCTATGGTCTAGTCCAGGCCAGTAAACACATGTGCATGCAAGATATTTAATTTGCCCATTCCTTGATGAGCTGCATGCAACTGCTTTAAGATATTAGGATGCTTTTTCGTTGATGGAATACCTATCATTCATCAAAACAATGTCCTCGGCTACTGTTAGCTCTTGCCAATCCCAATACAGTTGTGTCTCGCAAAGCATTTGACTTCAGATGAGGCCATCCATTTTGAATGTAACTGATCACTGTTCATGAAGATAGACTCAAGTGGTCGATGATCACTGTGAACAGTCACGACCTGTCCGGAGCTGTCATACTTGCTGCATGCAAAAACAATGGCCAAAAGCTCCTTTTCTATCTGAGCATAATTTCTCACAATCTGTGAGTGAGTGACTGCTATATGCGACTGGTCCATCTCTCTGAATGAGACACCTAACTAGAACTAGAAGTAGGACTACTAGGCCATAACTAGAAGCATCTGCCTGAAGCACAATGTCTTGCTTAGGGTTAAAAAAAACTTTAAAACAGGCAAGTTTGTAACAACCTCCTTGATCTTGGCCAAAGCAATTGTATAGGTTGATGACCATTGAAAAAGAGTTTTTATTTAACAAGGATCTCAATAAATCTGTATACTCTGCTAACTGTGGGACAAACATGATGTAAGCAAGCAAGCATGCCCATTGTTGCCTGAGGTCGGTCAATGATGTGGGCTGGGTCATATCAATGATTGCTTTGACCTTTTCTGGATCCGCTTTCACACCTTGCTGTGAGATGATGTGACCCATGTAGTGAACAGAATTGACTCGATACTGTATTTTGTTGAAATGAGCAACATTCGATTCAAAGGCTCTTTTAAATACTTCACCGAGTATCTTAGCATGTTTATCTACATTCTTGGAAGCCACAGTCATGTCATCAAATATGATGTGAACACCCTTTATGTCCCCAAAAATTGATAAGTTGATCCTCTGGAACACTTTTTCTCCAGATATGCCAAAGGGCATTCTCAACATTCAATATCTGCCAAATGGTGTTGAAAGTGCATAAAAATGAGCTTGCCTCATCCAATGGAACTTGGCAGAAACCTTGACTCATATCAATGACTGTAAAAACACTCTTTCCTTGGAAACTGTGGATGATGTCATCAAGGGTTGGAATGTGGAAGCTCTCCCTTAGAATTGCTCTGTTCAAATCCTGGGGATTGAGGCAAAATCAAGCTGTCCTTTCAATCATTCTTGAAGAGCAATGACAACACATCGAGGTTGGTGCACAACTGGAGTGATTGACTTGTCTAACTGAATATTATATTCAAAGGGAACTCTGCCCAACCCTTCAAATACTCTGGAGTACTTTCTGTAAATGTTGCTTTCAGAAAATGTTTGACTGCTATCTATCAAAACTTGCTGAACTGAACACTGCTGTCTATGTAGAATCTGGCCTCTTGGAACATTTGTGGTGACGAGTTTGTACTTGACACAAAAATTCACTCCTGAAAGAGCTTCTGAATTGCCTTCAATAACATAAAATTCATCCTTCATCCACTCATGACTGATAGGGTGTGATAACTTTAGCTCAACTACTCCCAATATTTTAAGGAAGTTGTTGACTCCATAAGGCTTCAATTTCACAACTGTCTTTTTTAACTGCATGTGACAGTTTCTTAAAATGAAATGAAGATATGATATTTACCTCAGCACAGTATCTTTCTTGAATTCTATTGATGGCCCATTGTGAATTGGAAAGAACAAAACCATTTAGACTCTTTATTGACATCACCAAAATAAAATGAATCAATTGCAAATGTCTCTTGGGTTTCTAAGATTGCAATGTTTTGGCACAGCAAACCTTTGCGAAATGGTTTCCTTTCCCACATTTTCTACAAACTTTTTCTTTAGTTGGACAGATTGAGAGATGAACCTGACCATGATTGAGGCATTGTTTATTAGAGTACTGCTTGCCCCTGTTATTCTGGACAGATGGCTTAAGAAGATTCACCTGATTGACCTCCTGTTGATGTGTGAAATGGCTCCTGTCAATCAGCATGTGGCTTCTCTGAGAGTTTTCAAACACTTCAGCAATTCTTTTTAGGTTCTGTAATGAAAAATCAGCTTCACTCATCATCCTTAGTTGGATGTCTTTGATGGGATAAGTGAAAACCAGTTTATCAAGAATACACTCTTCTGTGAGGTCTGTGTATTCACAGTTTGTTCAAATGTCCCAGGAATCAATGGTGAGTTCTCCTGGCTGCCTTGGCAATTTGTTGAAGTTAAATCTCTCCAACCAGCATGTGCCTCTTAGGTGCAAACTTCTTGAATCTTTGTAGGACTCTGCATTGCGCCAATCCATATCATAGTACATAGCATTGACGTTTTCACCCAAAGCATGCAGAAGATGAGCTATTTGACGATGCTCGGAAAATTGGTCTCTGTCACATAGCTTGAAATATGTCTCATATCCGCTTCTCCATTGTCTCCAGGCCTCTATGAGATTAGAAGATTAGATTAGATTATCCAGGGCTGGTGGCAACTCAATGTTCAGAGAAAATGTTGACTGTGCCATGTCGTGTTTAAGATTAAGTTTATTTACAAAAGCTCTAAAGCAAAGGAGAGCGGAAGTCCTGCCTAGGATTACTGATTTTATTATCACAGACAATAAAATCCAAATATATGACAGGGTGCTCTTTGAATCCCAGACTAGTACACCTCTTTAGTCACCTCGCAAAACAAGTGGCAGCATTAATTCAACCTGAAATAGGTACCTTGTAGCTGTTTGTGTGCACCAATGTAGTTTGTGTGTTGGATTATAAATTGACGAGGCACCCTCTGATTAATTGTCATTAGAGATCTGTTAACATAAACACTTCAGTTTCATCCAGGTTTCATTGATTCTTTCAATTTTTCTGAATGTCAGATCTTCTTACAATCAAAACCCATGCTCTCCTGTCAATCCATTTATATTTTGGTTTTAACTGGGGGTTATTTTTTGGTTATATTTTTCTTATTAGCTTTTTTGAGCATCAATAAAAATATATTTCCTTAAGTAAATGAACTAAAACAATTAAAAATATACATTAAAACCACTGTTAATAAATATTTCAATTATTTTCTTTAATTGAAAGGCTTTTTTTTGTCTACCTTGATACTGTTTGGAATAATAGCATTTGGACTGAATATTTATGTCTTCATAAATATGAATACTTGGAAGACATCAATGAGAAACTATGTCATGTTGGTATTTTGAACTATTCCTTGTATTCGTTATATAATTATATAAAATCTCATATTTCATAGTTGTACATCAAACCTAACTGGTGAGGCTGGAGTTGGCAGTGATTGCTCAATTAGAAATAAACCCAGCATTAGTTCAATTCAGTTGAGTTTATTTTGTTACTTTGGATTTGGTGTACTTCTGAGTTCATGGCTGTGGAAAATGGCTGCATTCAAATCTTGGAAGTATTGTTTGACAAGGTTAGATTTTGCACTATTGAATGAAATTAAATTAATGTTAGAGAAAATTCTTATTCCTCTAGTTTATTACCTATATCTTTGTACAATAAGTACCAGCATACAGGTACAACATTGTTGTTGTATTCTAGTTTTTAAGTTTATCGTGGTGGTGGAACCACCACAAATGATACAATTCCGAACTGTATCATTTAGAATTTTACTAAATGGATGCAAAATATTCGCTGATTCAGTAATGAGAAATAAGTTTAGAAAACTCAAGCAAATCTCGTGCTCATTAAAGTTTGACATTATATTCTCATTGACATTGTGTGCCTCATCTAATATATTGTGAAGACTACTCACATTTTAGTAAGTTATGTAAATATTGCTTTGAGAGATATTTATTTAGTTAAAATTTAGTTAAATGTTATCTGAATATTAATTAAAAAATCTCAAGAATGTGTCTTTGCATTGTGAAATAGATAGAAACTCGTATGAGCAGACTAATGGATAAGGCAGAAGCACAGTAGAGAAGGGAGTTGCATTCTAGACAAGAGAGGAGGAGACTGTGCGCAAGAGCAGAAGCTGTGTCGATGGAGAGGAACGGATGGATAGGTCAGATAGCCTAGTTCAGGTAGTTACAGGATTTTATTGTAAAAGTGGCATGCTGTTTAAAGCTGAAGTGGGGGTCAAAGGTGAATTAAGGATTTTTTAGGGCAATAGAAGGAAGAAGAGTGCCAATGATGTTTATTGAAGAAGGAGAGATAGATTCTTGAGGTGCGAGGGTGTGCCAATATAATAATAATAATAATAATAACAATCACAGTAACAATAATAATAATAATTGTTCATTTTTATGGCGCCGTATGCAGAGCGTCAGAGGCGCCTCGGTTCTTCGTTTATCGCTATCTTGAACAGGTGAATCTTCAGCTGGCGCTTGAAGAGTTCAAGTGTAGGTTGAGTCCGAATGATAGGGGGAAGGTCGTTCCAGACGGCAGGCGAGGCATAGGTGAAACTTCGATTGACGATGGATGATCTATGGCCTGGTTGGTGTAGATCAATTGCGGAGGATGAACGAAGGTGGTTGGGAATATGGCGGCGGTGAATGAGATGGTTGAGATAGGGAGGGTTGGTTGTAGCTAGAGTACAATAAGTGATTAAGGAGATTTTGAAGATGATGCGAAGGTGTATAGGTAACCAGTGCAGTTGCCTCAGGCATTCAGAGCCGTTAAGGCTGGGATTGAGAAGAACGAGCTTGGCTAGATTGTTTTGGGTACGCTGAAGGGAGTGGATAAGTGAGGCAGAGGTACCGTAGAGGAGGGAGTTGCAGTAGTCAAGACGAGAGAGGACCAGCCTGCGTGCAAGAGCAGAAGTTGTGTCGACAAAGAGGAATGGACGGATATGTATTGTTATAACCCTGAAAATGCCATCAATTAATTTTTAAAGTTATATTTATGTTTAATTAGTTTTCGATTATATTCACTATCTTTTAGTTCTACGGCGAGACAAAAATCTCAGACAGAAACATAGAAGATCTCAGACAGAAGCATTCAAGATCTCAGAGAATCTCGAAGCCCACATTGAATAACTTTCCTATTCAGCAAATAATCACGCAACTGATCGTTACGCAATAACTGGCAGCAGGATTATTGNGGCAGCAGGATTATTGCGTAAGCGTGGTATTTACAGTTAATACCACTCAGTTGATAACTGAATATTTGCTGGAACATCCCAACAATAAACTCGGCATAAATTAAGCCCCGTCGTTTATTACAGTATGATAGCCCAGATGAGGTGGTTGCATGATTTTATTATAGAGATGGCGTGCTGTTTATAGCTGAGGTGGGAGTCAAAGGTGACGCTGAGGAGTTTTAGGGTAGTAGAAGAAGAAGGAAGAGTAGTGCCAGCGATGTTTATTGAAGATGGGGAGATAGATTCTTGAGGTGTATGGGTGTGCCGATAAACATAACTTCGGATTTCTGCGGGTTAAGTTGAAGAAAATTCTTAGCAGGGGTCCTCTGTTGGAAAGGTAGGAGCGAAGCCAAGAGGGCAAGACCGTCAATGCCAAAATCAGAGTGGAGTATCCAACAGTATTCGGTGGTTAATAGTGTCAAAGGCCGCCGATAGGTCGAGACCGACCATGACGGCGCAGTTACGATTTCCACATATGTTGGAAAGATTGTTAAAGATGTGAGAGAGGGCGGTTTCTGTGGAGAGACCAGGTCTATAGGCAGATTGCAAGGGAGAGAAATTAGGGGAGTTAGTAATATGGGGACGAATCCTGGGCAGAATGAGTCTCTCTAGCAGTTTCGACATGGTGGAAAGGTTGGAGATAGGTCTATAATTAGCAGGGGAGCTGGGGTCAAGGCTTAGTTTTTTAATAGGGGGAGGACTTGAACGCTCTTGAAGGTGGAGGGGAAGACACCAGTGCTGAAAGAGGTTGGCGAGTTTGGAAAGGTTGGGGGATAGGATAGGGGAGTATTTTTTTAGTATGGAAGTGGGAAGATGGTCAAAAGGAGATGTTTTGTTGGGCAATGCACTAATGGCCTTCAGGCGAGACGGGCGGGAGTGTTGAGAGGGACGTGCCTGAGAACTGCCTGGGTGGAAAGGATGAGGTGGACGATGAAGCGAGGGTGTTGGCGATTGATTGATGAATGTTGGCGATTTTCGAGATGAAAAAAGTATTGAACGAAGTGACAAGAGACTGGCACTCAGAGTAATGCTGTTGCGGGCGACTATGCAAAATTCTGTAAAGTGAGCGCGACATGGAACGTGGATTAGCATTGGAGTTGAGCTCTTCCTTGATGGAAGACGCCTTAGAATTGAGTATGGGCAGCTTCCTTTGTAGATTTGTACGCTTGTTTGGCAGCACCGGTTCTTTTGCGACAATATAGACGATCCATGCGTCTGCAGCGTTTCTTGGCTTCTATCGCCTCGTTGGAAAGCTGGTTGTTGGGGTGCTGGCCTACACGGACAGATCGCTTCTTAACAGGGGCGTGTTTGTCGAGGAAGATCTCTAGCTTGCTATTGAGGAAAATGGCGTAGTCATTGGCATCTAAGTCGCTTGTCAGGAGCTCTTCGGAGACACAGAGGGGATCCAGTTCGAAGATTTCCCAGTTGATGCTGCTGATGCAACGGCGATGAATAAGCCGGGTTGAGGGTTGAGGTGTTTCAGCTGAGATATTGGATGATATGAGGTGATGGTTGGAGTATGTCACTTTGTTTATGACTATGTTGGAGAGGAGATTGTAGGATGATGATGTGATGAGGAGATCAAGCGTGTGACCGTGGGAGTGAGTTGAGGAGATGACGTGTTGAACTAGTCCATGAGACTCGATTGCGTCCTCCAGAAGGTGATGAATTCTTGTCTCCGAGCCAGGTGCGTTGAAATCCCTGCAGATGACGAACGGGACGTTGTGAGATGAGATGAAGTCGATGAGCTCTTCAAATTCAACGATGAATGAAAACGTAATGGGACCAGGCGGGCGATAGATTGATGAAAATATGAATGATGTTTTGAGGGTGTTGAATTTGACCTGAAAAAATTTGTTGAAAAAGCTGGGCTTTTTTCTGGTTAGAATGCCATTTGAAATCCATTTTGACAGGTTGAGGGAGGACTACATGTTTCCTTTTAGTTACCTTTATTGGTAATATGCACTACCATGCTTATGTGCATCTCTGGTGTGTTGGCTATTTAAAATCAGCACATGGGCCATAGGTTGGACAGCACTAATAATGCTCTTGAATCAGTGTATCATCTTAAAAAGTCTCATCGAAATAATTCCAAGGGTTTGAAAGTTGTAAGGTTCAGTTGTAAATTATAAGGTTAAGTTTGTAAGGTTCTAACTCTGTCATACATTTGCCTCATTTGACAGAGATAATCATATGTATGTATGTAAGCTTAATTTTTATTACTTATTTTTAAAAATGTTCAAACCCTGGCTGTAGGTCACCTCACATCCTATCATGTCTTATTGGGCACTTAGAAAATTGGTTAAATAAATCTTATTAATTCATTACATTATATTTTATTTCAATTTGTTATATTGTGTAGTAGCTTATATACTAAATTTTGTTGGATTATTATTATACAATTATCTTGTTCCAGCTATCTGCATCCTTGCTGCAATTCTAGTGATCATCATGGAACTGTGGGTCTTATGGAGCTTGAAAAAAATAATTTAAATACTATTAGTGAAACTGAGGATCTCATTGGTGAGAATTACAAATTTTGTCTACATGGCTCCCTTACATTAATGTCAATTTTCAGGAATGGACTTTGATTTGAATTCCATGACTTCATTTGATGTTTCTTCACTTTCATCAATATTGACTTGTAATAGAAGGCACTCTGATTCAGGTTTATCAAGTTGTTTTTGGTCCCAACTTTACTTTAGAGCATTTAGGTGATTATTTCAAAGAAATAATTTTTTAAAGACGTTTCTACAATTGAAGAAAAGCTGTTCAAATCAACTAAAAAATGTATACTGAAAGAAACTTGTATAAAGTCGAATGGGGCTAGCTCATTAAGCAGCTCTGAGTGGTCAGGAAGCGAATCACAGAATTCTCATTTTTCTATATATTCTCCTATTTACCAGCACTTTAAAAAAAGTGAGACAGACAGCATGGGCATGAATGCTTACAACACCTTTATTGTTGAATCCAGTAACCTAGAGAAAAGTGATCTTTTCTTTAATAAGAGGCAATTCATAAAAAATATAAGAAAATCTGCTATTGGGAATATTAGTACAACTTTGAAATCCTTAATAAAAGATGTTGCCATGCAAAAGGGATTGGCATACTTTGCACTTGATTTGCACTTTTTTAATGCTCAGACAAGGACCATGTACGAAAATGTTGAAGAGAGTGTCTTATGCTCTAAATCTATCGAGGATATTTCTGATTATGATTACTATGTTGGAGGTGATGAATGTGAAACAATAGACAGTTCTAACAGCAATTATACTTTGGCTAGCAGTGATACTGAAATTTTGAGCATAAACGTTGATTGCGATTATCGGCCAATTGCTCTTTCTATTGATTCACTAATCAATGAAACATCAGAAAAGGTTCATGCTACTGAATTCCTAGATGAATCTAATAAAGATGTTTTACCATCTTATGCAAATCATATGTACTGCTCTTACTATCCAACAAGGGCTTTTCAAATGCAAGGATCATGTCGACCTCGTGATACTTCATACCCCATAAGCAACACATCAAATAGAATCAAAACAAATGACGACATCGTATGCCAGATACATCCAGAAGATAACTTATCTGACGAATGTAGCATTGGGAATATGTCTATTATTTCAATTGATCAGGAGTTCAATGATGGGGATGAGTCTGGCAATGTGTCTGACTTGGCTCAATCATTCAAAAATGATCCTAGCCAAATCTCCATAATAAGAAGGAAAAGATTTTTTACACTAAATAGAAATGAAGAGCAGTTACAATCGTTGAATTTCTGCCGCTTAAAAACTAGCTTTTAAATCAAATTGGAGAGTCTTACCTTTTGTAAATTGTTGATTTTGTAACTTTTTTGACATATTCTCGAACCATTTGTCTTCAAATTAACCACCAAAGAGGTGAAACTGGTATTCAATGTTAGGCTGGCAGGCAGATCCAGCTACCGTTTTGAAAGCCTTATGATGCTTATATTGAGGAATTACTTAAAATACAGTGTGCTAGCATATTGTAATGAACGACGTTTTAATGGATTTCGTTTGTCCAATCAAAAGGAGACTTGCCACAAGTAACACCATAACTTATATTTTTGTTACAAATGCCAAAATTAAGGTGTCGTAATCTGTGATTTTTACAAGCACTGTGTAAAATCGAATATAACACACAACCTCTAAGCGCGGTATCATAGTTTAAAAAATAATTTAATTATTCCAAAAGTTAGTACTAGCCAATTGTAATACGAAGGGATACCAGCATTAAGTATCGTTCTTGCGAGTTCGTCCAATTGGCGAAGTTTGAAAAAGCGGTTAAAACCTTTTCTCTTCCTTCTTCCAGTGCACGTTGGTTCAGAGAAATTCTCCATGTTCGAGATGAACATCAAGGTGCGTGACGGCAAGATCTCGATAGTGGATGGCAAATCCCAATATTCGCCAAATCGCTTCATTGCTGCTGTGTCGCCTAATTTGGTATTGCTTGACTTCATCATCACCAGTGACTTCAAAAATTGCATGATCATTTCCTTTGAACACATATTTGCAAGTTTTGCGAATTTGATTGCTTTAACAGACTGGCAAAATTCGACGTTGATATGAGCATGTAACGTCTAGCACAAAAGCGGAGTCTAAGGCATGACATATGTGAATAATTCATCAGTAGTTCATCAATTTGTGGCAAAGGGAACATGGGTTACAAAAAAAAGCATAATTTTATTTGCATTATTCTCCTTATTTGCAGGTTTTACTGTAGCACGTTGCTTTGCTCCATCTTTTTTCGTAAAGTTCCGAGATGTGGTATCTATCTTCACTTATACCAGGATCGCAAATTTGGCTTTCATCTTTCACTCTGCTACGCTTTCATACTCCACTCCCCTGGAGCTCATGGAGAAATTTTAATAATAAAAATATTAAATTTGTGCATGGCGTCAAAGACTCCTTGTGTTTTTCGTTTTCCTGGCTTCACGGTGGCGTCCTGTAGATATGAATGATTGAGATGGCGTTTGAAGAGCTCCAGGGATGGTTGAGCTCGTACGAGGGGAAGCAATATGAGAAGCCTCTGTTGACAAGGGATGATCTGTTAACTGGTTGGCATAAGTGAACTATGGAAGATGAGCGCAGACCATATGCTTGGCGGCGGAGATTGACGTGATGGAGATAGGGTGGATTAGATGTCGCGAGAGTTCGATATGTCATTAGGGCGATTTTGAAGATGCGATTATGAATCTGTAACCAGTGCAGTGGCTTCAGACAGAGCTATTAAGACTGGGTTGAGGAGAACAAGTTTGGCAAGTTTACTTTGTACGAGTTGCAAAGAATGGAGCAAAGAGGCAGATACTGTAGAGAAGGGGATTGCAGTAATCCAGGCGAGAGAATGAGACCATGTGCGAGGGCAGAAGTTGTGTCGATGGAGAGGAGCGGGCGGATTTGCCGAATTGCCCAGATGAGGTGATTACAGGATTTGACATTGGAGGCGAAATGTTCTTTGAAGCTGAGGTGAGAATCAAAAGGAGTTTAAGATCAGTAAAGGAAGGAAGGAGGGTTTCAGCGATGTTTGTGGAAGATGGAGGAGACAGTTTTGAGGTGGGCAGATGTCCCGATGAACATGATTCCAGATTTTCAGATCCAGAAGAGGAAAGTTAACGAGATTTCGAACATTGATGGCGTCCGTGCACTTCCGCAGATTTGGTAGAAGGTCGTCATCTTCGGCGCCCCGCTTCGCCTCATTCCTCTGGTCGCCACCTCAAGAAATATTAGTGGTCTTGAAGTTCTGTTTGAACATACGCCACTCTAATCAAATTCTGAATCGTTATCGCCGGTGATTTGGCCACGTTGCCCGCGAGTTAGCCTATAAGCCCGCGATTTGGCTTCACCAACTGTAATTAGGAGGAGGAAATTTTATCAAAGTCCCGTTCATTACAGGGATGTGATGATAGGGACGGTGAAAACTAAAGTAAAACAGTTTTTATGTCAATATGTACAAAGTTACATATATGCATTCGAGTGGAGTGAACTGGACATGAAAATGCAATTTTTTTTTATTTCGAAATCTAATAGTGAAAAAGAGTTGCCTTTTGGACTTAGAAGCACTTTGTAAAGAAAAACTACTTTATAAAATTTTATCTTCTGCTCCCGCAACGGACTTGAAGTTGAATTGGCGGCTCTATCACTGTCATTCTTGCTAATTGAATAATATCAATGTAGTCTTTGGTGTCAAAATTTGAAATACGGCAAGTGGAATATTCTGATGGAATATTCCTTGGATAATGCAGCTTCACTGTTTGCCTTCAAGATGCGACGAAATACCATTTCTATGATTTCCAATTCTTTCATCCGCTATTATTGCTAGAAAAACATCTGGGTGGCCCAAAAAGTCCATTTCGCTGAATCATGTCAACAATATATTTTAAATCATTCTCCAAATGACGAGAAAAATGCATAGTGCGCCAAAGATGTTTTGCATGAAGAGTTGTATTTTATGAAAAACCGAATAAGTGTATGTATGTTTACTACATATTTGGCCAGTGGTTTCAATTGTGGTGAAAGATTTTCACTTCCAACATACAAACGAAGTACACGATTCGCTATAGTAAGCCATCTTGAGTGGGTTATTTTACCCGGATTAGACTTAAATAAACTATCAGAGCATTCACCGTTACAAAAGGCTCTGCAAATTTCAAACAAATTTTTGATCAATTTTTCAATTATTTTGAAATATTTTTGATCTGTACTAGGACATAAGTCCTTCAGTCATTCAAGGTAAATTGCATCAAGTTTTACTAAACGAAAGATATGGTAATCTTTCAAACATTTCCAACCGCTTGACGATGTATCATGAAAGTCCTCGAGGACCAGATGATAAATTTCCATCTAAGAGATGTCGAAAAGAAAGCTCATTGCCATGAACATGCGACAAACAACAGCCTGTTCAACTTTTTCTCGAGCAATCTTATTACACTTACTTTTCAACCAGTGTTCTATGGTGAATATGAACTTTGAAGAAGCTTTGTGGAAAGGAATTGACACAATCTTCAGTGATCCAGTCCAAAAGATGGCAGGTAACTCCAGTGAATTGCGTTGTCTTTTTCGGGACAGTTAAAGACTGTTACCATTTTCAAATGTGTTCTCGAAAAACAAACTTGCGTTTATTCTAATTTATTCAATATTTAAAGATGAAAAAACGGTTTGTATTTTTATCGAATCTAAACTTGATTTCCGGTTTATCGCCATTAAGATAAGTGATGTGAATCATGACCCAGCGCCAGGTTTGCTAATGGCTAACAAGGTTTGTAAGATCGTCAAGTCGGAGGATGATAGCCATAAGTTTGAATTGTCAACGCTGTCGATCGAGTTATGGAAAGTAAATGTTCCTGACCCGACCAATGAAGTTCCTGCTGATGAAAAACCGCATAAGTGTCTTCATCCTTTCACATATGACTGTGGACCATATGCAATTGCCTTTGCTTTAATACTATGTCTTGGTCTAGACCCCAGCATATACAGTAAACATATACGATGAAGAAGGACTGAGAGGTGGTATCAGGCAGATCTCCACCAGTGAGGAACTTATCCCATTACAATCTGCCCTCCCCCGGTGATTTTTAAAATATAAGATAAAATCTATTTTAATTTAAAAAATTTATTTTATTTCAATAATTTATGACTTTGGACGAAAATATTACTAGCTGTGGTAAAGCTACTAGAATTGTCGTTGTTGATCCATTGTTGTAGTCTTGTAACTACTCAAAAACCGTTATTATTAAATAGGTAATGGTGGGCAAAATGGCATCAAGTTAAAAATGTTGGGCGAGCATCTCAAATTTTGTAGATTATATATTGATATACTATATATTGGGCAGACAATGAATTATATTCAAATGTTAGAATGATTCTATTCATTTCGGCTACATGACCATACACAACAGTTGGCATGATGCAACAATGAAAAGTTTTTCGACTCTCGAAAGTTCAAAAACTTATCTTCGACCCAACGATGCTAGCTGACAGACTGAATGTACTAACCCTTATTTACATACATCAAGATATTGAAATACAGTGGTCGTCATATCTTTAAAAGTGCCACATTTTTTCGCATAACTTTCTTAAATATGAATTTTATCATCTCAAATTTGGTTATATAATTTAATATCATTACGAAATCTTATAATAAAGTTAAAAATGAATTTATTACATGTTTTAATAGGAAATCAAATTGATGTGTCAATTTGTTCGTCCATATCTTTAAGATCGGTTTCAAGTATTTGCATAATTAATATAAATGCCGATAAACTCTCATACCTCAAGAAAGAGGATAGACAGCTGGAATGGGCAAAACATTTGGATGATTATGGGGACTTTACGGAAGTCAGTAATTATTCTAGACGAAACAAAGTTTAACATCCATGATCTAATGGGTGCCACTGTTACTGGCATGATTTAGAGATGCAGTAAGAGGTTTATTGCAGTAGAAAATTCGGAGAGTTTCCGTGATGGTATGGAGAGGATTTTCAAGCGGTCAGACAGAATTAGCTTTCTGAGAGGAAAATTTGAATATAAAAGGCCTGAAACCATTTCATAATTAAATTTTTAAAGATTAAAACAAACAACAAGCAAAATGGCTATAAAATATCCGCCGGCTTATATATGCATCAGCAAGCGGTTTGGGGATTGACCCCTTATGGTCTAGGTTCCAGAGTGCGGCCCTCCGCCAAAGTGTTCTAGATCCTCCTAATCTGAAGGCTTCATATTTTATGTTATTTGTATATTCTACAAATTTCATATGCTACCGGACCCCAAACAATGCCTCACTCTTAAAAGTTTATCTCACTGGAATGATCAATGAAAAAGATTGCGAATTTATTTGGAACTTGACACTTGTTGCCAAAAAACTATACTATTATTTAATCTGTAACCTTAAATTGGATGTCACAGCTGCAATAAATGTGCAGGTTTGGGCATCCACGACATTTAATGTTTCTGTCAGAACAATCCAGAAAAGGCAGAGTGCAAGCCAAAATTTCAAACAACTTGTTCTTGTTTTTAGTCATTAATTTTCTTGTAAGAGGCTTTATTTTATTTGAATTCCAGGCAATGACATTGTCATAAAACCGTAGCAACTTGACATATCTACTTTTTTCATTTAATAAAATGAGTCTAGGGTTGCATTTGATCCATATTTTTTTCAATTCTTGCGAGACAATTTTCAAGATATCTGTAATCTGTAATATCTGCTTGTCCTTTATACAATCAGCATCTTTCAATTTATAAATGAACCGTGCCACATCTTGATAAGTTGGAAGGTCTGAAGTTGGGAGATCTGCAGGGGAACCTAAAAATTTTTCTGATTGTCTTGTTACTCTTCTCTTTGCAGGCATTATCAACTTAGGGAAACGTTCGCCGGTGTTAACAGGAAAGAAATTTCAAATTGCTAATATAACTAATCTTTTTATTACTCTTGAGAGTTGGTTTAAAGTTTTCTTTTTAATATAAAATTCAATTTGAAGCTAGTTGAAGTTAGATAGTATGCGTTTACAAGGAAACATGCAAATAATATGTTGCGCGTTATACGCGCGAAGGGACAACACATGTTCGGATTGGTTTTTTGTAAATAAGTTCAATTCCAATGGATTTTAAAACTTTTTTTTCACAAAACGTTTTATTAACATGTTTTTTAATTGCTCCAGCTTGAAGCTTTTAATTCTGAAAAATTGCTGGTGCCTAGTGGTCAGCCGCTTCGAGAACGTCTGAGAAGACTTTGAGTGCAATCGTTTCTGTTGAATGATATTGACGGTAGGCTGATTGGTTGATAGGTAAAAGTTTATCCTGTCTGATTTGTTGTTCATATATATATGAAAAATAAAAATATAAATTTTAATTTCACTTTTAAATATTCTTGTAACTGTTACTTTAAATTTTCGTATTTTCTTATTACCCTGACGATGGCCTTAGAGGCCGAAACTGATCTGTCGAAATAGTTTTGTTAATTGTTCTATGTTATGTGGTTCTGGGGACGCGGAGTTGGTGAGAAGTTGCAGCGAGTAGCTCGTCGTGGTGAAGTTGTCGATATAGTCTGGTAGATTTAACTCTTTCACAATGATGCACCGGGAAATTTTCAGTAACAAGCTAATTTTTATACCATTTTAAAGAGATTATTTCAGCTAATTTCCATATGAAGATAGCCGGAACGAGCTATTTCAGTGCTCTAGTTACCACATATTTTGTCAAGTACTATTTTGTTTAATCACTCAGACAAATGCGCTTTTCGCGCAATAACACATCAAACGTTCAACCAATAGAAATTAGACAAACTCTAGTTCTGTGGTCCAAACTTATTTTTCTTTGGATTGTTTTGTTGATTTCGAACTTTTAAGTTTGAATCGCTCACTTTGCATTGCTCAAATTAAAAAAGAGAAAATGTTTCCATAACATATGTCATAAAATTGAGAAACATAGTGGATTATATTCATTGGAAGATCTTCAAAATGAAATGTCATTGATAATTGATAAAGAATAAGTTTGTTCGACTAAACAAATACATCATTTATTACAAGAAAAGTACGGAAGTGAAATGTTTATAACTTATGTTAGAGGATGTAAAAACATTATATGTTTTCATAATGTGGCTTCTAAAATCATTAATGACCAGTGGTACAATGAGCATGAACAGGATGAAACATCAGAAAGAATTTTAAACTTAGCTGCTAAAATTTTGCATAAATCTATTAATGATATGAAATACAATATTGAGAACTATCCAACTGCTGAGTTTGAGAAGCTTAGATGAATTAAAAAACTGGGTGCCTCCTTTGTTAAATTCTTTTCTGAATATATTAATAAATGATTCACTAAAAGCTACAGCTATTAGTCATAGTATTGTTCAGGCTTGCATACCTAGAAGC
>MPNW01000627.1:67707-86542 GCA_011800805.1 Hirudo medicinalis
AGATTCAGAATGCTTTGCCAAGCAATTGGACTTTCTCAAGAAGATGTTTGTCTAGAGAACAATGGTAACAAAAAGGGAAGGTGTTGAAATAGTTTTGTTAATTGTTCTATGTTATGTGGTTCTGGGGCACTCGGAAGTTGATGAGAAGTTGCAGCGAGTAGCTTGTCGTGGTGAAGTTGTCGATAGAAACTTTGTTGTATAAAGACTGTAGACAAGTTCCTTAATTGCTTAAAGTTGACAGTTAAATTCAGGTGTTTATTAAACTATTAACTGTTGTTTCCGTTTTCTTCTATAATTTTCAATATGATCTGTCGGTTATTAAAAAAACTACGAATGTAGATTTAGTGACAAAGTTTTTTCATACTTAAAACAGTGCAAGTGTATAACTGAGAAAGCTATCTCCTCCAAATGGCGAGCATGTTTTAACAAAGAGTTTGATTAGAGTGGCATAAGTTCAGCAGAACTTCAAGACCATTAATGTAGAGGGAAGCTCTCTGAAGTAGGTTTTGAGGGCGGTGTGAAATCCGGTTGGATCAGTGTTGATAATCGAGTTTATTCCAGATCTGTGGGCCAACAACATCTATAGGGCAGATGATCTGACGAGGGAGCTCCTGGTTGCTGATCTGAGCCTGCGCTTAGCAGGAAGTTGTTGAAAACGAGTGAAGAGATTTTTTATTCAGTTCTCTGTCAAATGCATAGCCAGTGGAGATCATGGAGAAGAGGAGTGACGTGGTCATGTTTCTTTTGTTGTTTATGATTTTAGCAGTTGCGTTGATGACACTCTGAAGTTGCTCGAGGCGGTAAGCAGGTAAACCGACCAGAGTTGAATTGCCGTAATCAATCTTTGATAGGATAAAAGCTGTAATGAGAAGCTTCCGCACATCAAATGAGAGTGGAGCAGCGATGCTACGAATTTCCCTGAGAGATGCTTAGCAGGAACGAGTTGTTTTGTTGAGTGGTCAAGGAACAGTCTGAGTCTAGCCAGATCCCAAGGTTGCGGACAGATTGTAATGGCTGGATAAGGTTGGAGCAAATGACGACCGATTTGAAAGAAAGTTCAGGTGCACGTCGACCGGATGAGCCTCCTCACCTCAGTTTTGCTGGCGTTCAATTGGAGACGACTGCTGAACATCCAATCGCTGACGGCGTCCATACAGTTCGAAATCCTGACAGAAAGGCATTCACTTTGGACTGGCTGGCAGTGACCATAGACCTTATCATCAGCATACGTACTACGGACAACAAGGCTGGATTCGGGATATGCATCCGAAGAAAAACGTGAACATAAACCTCAGGACATCAAGTCACAGCTACATAAGTTCCATCGAACTAGCAGCCACTGAGGACTGTCTGGTTCACGTGAAGGACTCCTATCAGGGGAGACCTTCTACACAGTCATTTTGAGCGACTCCCTTAGTGCCTCTAGGGCACTAAAGGATTGCAATCACATTGACCGAGATATCAATGAAACTCTTAACATAATTTCAGAAATACAAGAAAGCGGCAGGGTTCTCTTCTGGGTCCCTGCCAACGTTGGAATCCCCGGCAATGAGAAAGCTGATGCCTTAGTAAAAGCCACCACTACCAGGGAACAGATAGACCGCTGGATACCAGCGTCTATCAAGGATGTCAAAAGGTCCATGGCCCGCAACATCATCCAACAGTGGCAAACCAGATGGGTCGCTGACCCACGAAGCCAACACTACAAGACCATAGAGAGACTTGTGTCAACAAAGAGCACGTTCCAATGTGCCTCGAGGAAGGAGATTTTAATCTCAAAACTCCGTATTGGAAAATGTGCTCTGAATCAACACCTGTTTCTCTTAAAGCGTCATCCAGGCTGAAAATGCCAGGTATGCCCTCAGGATGAAAATGTCCGGCGTTTCCTCATGGAATGTCCGGTCCAGTCAGTCCTGAGGAAAGAAATAAGAACCCGAACAAATCTATTGAGATGAGTTCCATGCTCAGCAATCCAACAAGTGTGGACCTCATTTTCATATGGATTTGCAAATATCGGAATAATTTAATTAAATAGTTACTATTTCCCTAATATTATTAATACTAATATTATTATTTTTATAATTTAACCTCTACATCTATTATTACTCTAATACTTCTTATTTCATTACAATACCTAACACTAACTAACAAGTCCAAATCATCTTAGTCATGCAACAGACTTTAATCAAGTAAATAAATAAATAAGAAACAGTTTAGGGATGGATAGAGGTAAAACATTGTCTGAAAATGAGAAGGGGAGGATTGAACCCTTCAGAAAAGCCAAATATTCAAGATTGATGATTGTTAAAGAGCCCAACAGGTCCATAAATGTTATTTCTAATTCCTTGAATGTTCTTGAAGACTATGGAACCAAGAAATCTCCGGGAAGCAGAAATCATGGAGCTGGAGCAGTCATGATTTTGGCAGAAATTTCACATGATGGACCAAACACCAATCTAGCCTTTCTATAAAGAAAGCAAAAACTACCAGATTATATCAAAATGTTGGAAAATAATCTTCTGCTGAGAGGATGTATGATGCTCATTAAGTATTTCAGCAGGATAATACTCCAATCCATACTTCCAAAATGACAAGGACCTTTCTCCAAGAGAAAAACATAAATGTTTTGATTTCTCCTGATCTCAATCCAATTGAAAATGCTTGGGGTAAGTTGTCAAGACTGGTCTATAAAGATGGAAGACAATTTAATTCTAAATTTAAATCTAAGTTGGAAGATGCCATCAGGACCTCCCGGAATAATCTGGAATCAGACTTCATAAAAAAATTAATTTTGTCGATGGACAAAAAACGTTTTGAAATAATAGAGAAAATGGAAATATAATTTCATATTAAATAACTTTTTGTGGCAAAAAAATAATTTTTTGTTATTATTGACTTTTCACGTTTCCTTCCTGTCTTTTTTTGGACGCCGAAAAAACACATTTTTGGGATTTTTTAATAAGTTTGAAAATAATATTTCACCAAATTCAATGTAAAACTTTCGAAACACAATTTATATAACATAATAAAATTTGAGTAATTTTCGTAACGAATTGCTTGAGATATCGTAAAAAAATGGGTACTCCCTATCTATTTTGGACTAGGTGTATAAGTCACAAGTGTAACCTCAAGGGATTTTCTTTTGCTTGGAAGTGTACACCTTCCCCCCAGTGAGCATGCAGCAATGGGAGAGGTTGTCCTCAAAACATTGGTAGCATAAATAAATCCATGTATATAAATAGGTTATGAGGATGGTCATATAACATGAAGTTCTTATTCACATTTGATAGTGTTCTTCATGGTACCAATAGATAATGTTATAAGCAATTTATCAAGAGTAAGCTGAAACTGAAACCCTCACAACTTTATGATATGGCATTTTTTTTTGCTTCGTCAAAGGTTATGAAGATGCAACAGCAAAAAATTGAACTCCCTGGTAATAATATTATTCAATATTTTTCGTTACGACTTGTACCTAGGGATTGACCGGAGGACGATTTTTGGTCGGGGCCGGGGTTCCCGCTCGATTCATACTAGTTCGCCTGGAGAGCAACCTTTTCTAAATGGTTGAAGGATAGATCTTTGCCTTATCCCACCTTGTCGCTCTTTCCTGGCCATGCATTCCAGGAGAGCCAACAACCTCGACTGTTCATGTCGCAATTCTAACATTGAATACTCGAATACACTCTTGCTGGCCATAGCCGAAAGTTAATATCTGGTTCATTGAGTGTCTATTGGTACCAAGAAGATATCATGTCATGTTATTGATGATCTTTATTCAAAAGGCTTCCCTATCGATCAGTCAAGAGTTGGAGACAGGAACAGGTGAAAGAATACGAATTTAACATAGTAATTGAGATAACCTTTGATGATTATATTAATAAATTTTAATATCAGCTATTTAATTTTCAAATATTGTCTTAATTAATTAGAATATTGAAACAATTTAAATCAGTTACTTTTTAAAATGATTTTAATGATTTTTGGAAATTAAAAATTTAGCATTAAAGTGATATAATTTGATTAATGATTGTATTTATAAAGTAAAATTCTAACAGTTATAGTGTTTTAAGGCTTTAGTCGGCATTTAATATCTAATCCATATAAACAAGTATTTTTATTATCGTTCTTGAAAATGGTCCGCGGGGCTCATGATGGTCGGACTTTCGATTTTTACTTTATATTTCGACTTCGATAACATTCTTGCTTCAGAGTGTGCTAAGATAGTTTCAAAATACAGCCTAATTGCGCGGTTGCATCCAATCGCTCCATTATTATTATGGTGAAACTTAAAGCATTACAGATTTAATATTGCATATACTAACATTTTTGGGGTTTCTACGATTTGATAGATGCTTCAATAGGAGTGATTTTCTAACCATCCGCTTACAGATACGTTGAGAGTTACCTCTGATCTTACAATGTGCTGAAACTGGCCAGTAAGCCCATGGATATGAATACAATTGAAAATGAAACTTTGGATCTTGTGTCAAGTGGCATAGTGATAAATTTATCTTCCCTTCCTTAGACCTCAAAGAGCAAGAAGTTGCTTGAACTCAGTCTTTAGCCTTCGTGCTGAAAAGGAGGCTCCTTTAATTAATATAGGAGTTGATGGGAAGCAGACAAAACATTCAGATAGTTTCACTTATCAGTGAAATATCATGGTAGCTGAACAAATCTTGGTCACTGTATTTTGAAAAACGCATCTTACTTGTGGAACTAATTGCCTAATTATATGATTTTATTAAAAAAATCAAGAAATCATGTAGTTTTGATTTTTGACTAGTTTTTTTTTTAAGATCATGATGGTAAATCCAAAGAAGAAAAAATGATGATCACAGTATCTGAAATTGTAAAACATTTGATAAAAGCCCACGGAAGTGGTAAAGATGTTAACCTGAATAAGTAATGTTCTTTGATTCTGTTTTGAAGAAATTTGTAATGACATAAGCTAATTTTGCAGAGTAAAAACTCAAATATCAAGTAAGCATGGTCTGTCAAGTCAACCACGACTAGTAGATATTATTGGAGCTGTTCCAACAGAATATAGAAATGTTGGTATGCAAAGTAATAGAAATAAAATAATTACTAAGCATCACTAATTTGATTATTTTTTAACTTGTAGGTTTTACTACCAAAGCTCAAAGCTAAGCCAATTAGAACAGCTAGCGGGGTATGCTTCATCATTTTCATATTTATAACCTACAAATAAATCATTAATGGATATCACATGGTTTTCAATTCTGTGTTTTTCAGATAGCAGTTGTAGCGGTCATGTGCAAGCCACACCGTTGTCCTCATATATCAATGACAGGCAATATTTGTGTGTTAGTACAGTCCTATATTTTATTTTGAGGTACTTCGATAATTTTCGTCCCATAAATTTAATTTTTGCAGGTACTGCCCTGGAGGTCCTGATTCTGACTTTGAATACAGTACACAGTCATATACTGGCTATGAGGTATTTTTTTTATAATGTAAACACATCCCAAGAATAACAATAAGACAATTCTTGCAGCCAACTTCAATGAGAGCTATAAGAGCAAGATATGATCCTTATCTTCAGACAAGACATAGGCTTGAACAAGTCTGTTCTCTATATATAAGCAAAGTTATTGCACTTTGAATTGATTATTGATTTTGCAGTTAAGACAATTGGGTCACAGCATAGATAAGGTTGAGTTTATAGTTATGGGTGGAACATTCATGTCACTTCCAGAAGAATATAGAGATTATTTCATTAGAAACTTGCATGATGCATTATCTGGTCACCATAGTTCCTCAGTGACAGAAGCTATAAGGTTGTTTTGGACTTTTAACTCATAATAAAACTGCTTGAATTTCATTACTCCTCTTTTAGATATTCCGAAAGGAGCAATACAAAATGCATTGGCATAACCATTGAAACAAGACCCGATTATTGTCTTAAAAAGCATTTGTCGTAAGTTTGGAAACATGTTTAAGTTTTGTGTATTTACGTTTTTTCAGAACTATTTTTGAAATTATATTAAATGGGAAGTGTAATGGATTGCTTTAAAAGTAGAATAATGACCTCACCTCTAATTTGCTGTGTTATGAATCATTTGTAAGGTTCACAAATAAATGTTTTGTTTCAATAATATGAACTTCGTGTTTTTATGTAAAATGAAGAAAACCTTTTTAGTCACCATCATCACAAGACAGGAAGTTTGGAGCTTTAGGCCTCTCTGTTGTAATTGTAGTTCATTTATATAGCGCCATTTGAATAGCGTCAAAGGCGCTTCTTGTTAACCATTTATATGGCGCTCCTTCCCAAGGGCGCTTGCGGCATTGCAGGGTGGGTTTCGAACACGACACATTACCTTCTGTTGCCATTACCGCCGTATGAACATAACCCATTCGGCCAACCTGCACAACCTATTAATTGAGATGGAGTCTCTTTTTGAATTATATAATTGCTTTTTTTGCTAGAACTCTATTGGATGTTCCACCATACAAACTGAAGCCGTTTTGGTTGCTTCTGACACACTTTTCAACACACGACATATTTTTGTTGTGATAATGTATCATTAAAATTATTTTTTATGTGACTATTGATATTTTCAGAGATATGCTTGAATATGGATGTACAAGGCTTGAAGTAGGTGTTCAAAGTGTTTATGAAGATGTAGCAAGAGACACCAACAGGTAATGTAGTTTAAAAGAGTTTAAAATCATAACTATATTACCTGTTACTTTTAAACTCTTTTATGCAAGTTGTTTAAAGGAATAATATAAAGTTTTTTCATTGGTCAGAGGACACACTGTAAAATCTGTAACTGAATCTTTCCAAATGGCAAAAGATGCTGGGTTTAAAGTAGTCTCTCATATGATGCCTGATCTACCTAATGTTGGGATTGAACGAGATGTTGACCAATTCATGGTTGGCCAAATTGCAATTAGTAGCAATAGTTATTTTTTAAGATGTTTAATTTCTAATTAAATTCCCTAAGGAATTTTTTGAGAATCCATCTTTTCGGCCAGATGGAATGAAGCTATATCCAACTTTGGTTATCAGAGGAACAGGTTTTAATTAGTTACATTTAACTTTAGTTTGAAATTGCATTCTTATAACATCAGTTTTAACATATGAGCATTTTACCATATTATTAAGATAATCTGGAACTTTTTATAATTCCAAACAAGCTGTGATGAGTGCAGTGGTCAGCATATGTTTATAAGCACTATGGCTATTTAAGACAACATATGAATGGATTATTTTTTCAAGCCCAAAATTTGGATATGTTATTTGTTGTAGAAAGTCTATTAAGTTTAGAAATTTGTTTTGTAAGTTGATGGTAAATTCTAGAGATATGCCATATGTTTTTTTTATGTTTTCTCTAAAGCATATAATAAATTCTAAATCACTTTATTATTAACTGTCACCAGTGCCTTGACCTTGGTAGCTTGTTGACTCTCCTCATGTCTTTTGAAAGAGTTCCTGGTGAATTCTTTTGGTTTTTTGTTGAGATCCTTGATCTGCATTTTTTGCACCTAAATCCTCAAAATTATTGTCATTCTTATCCTTTGTTTGTTTGTCTCTCAATATAAGAACACTTTCTTTCTTATCAATTATTTTTATATATCTTAATTTCATTGGTGCCACCAATTGGCCCAGATACTCTTCTTGCAGATTTGCCCAGGCTGAAGTTATTGCCTCTTTCAACTCCATCACAATTAAATACTGTTTTCCATTAAGGTGCCGGCTCTCAGAATCTCCTTAAAAGGATCTCCATGTTATGTTTTTGCAATAAGGAATATTAATACTTTAATACAAATTTAAAGTAATACATACTTTCTTTATATATTATTTGGAGGTCTCTTTTATGACTGATCAGTTTTAGCCTCTACAGCCATCTTCTGGGATTTTATAATAACGGTGATTTAAAGCGACAGAGTTATGTAAAGTACTAAAAGTGAAATTAAACTTTAAATATTAATCAAATAGACAATATGCAAAGCTAACACATCTTAACATAAGCCATATGTTTAAGTAAGATTACAAATAATCAACAAATGTTGCTTTTCTCAAGAGATGAATAAGGCTTCATATATTTTAAGCCTTGAACAACACTCATTGCACATAATTTATATATGAATGCCATCTTGAACATATGTTGTCAACCTTCTTGACAGCATTGATCTGGTGTGCCCAATATAGTTTGGACATACATAAAATACTACAAGCTGATGGTTGTAAAAAGAATCTCTTGTAAATGGCGAGCTCATTTTATCTGTAGTATTAAATTTGTATTTAAACATGTTTTGTTAAAATAAGCTTGCCATTTAGAGGAGACAGATTTCTCAATTATACACTTGCACTGTTTTAAGTACGAAAAAACTATGTCATTAAATCTACATTTGTAGTTTGTAATAACCGACTGATCAGTTTCGGCATCTAAGGCCATCGTCAGGGTAATAAGAAAATATGAAAATTTAAAGTAACAGTTACAAGAATATTTAAAATTGAAATTAAAATTTAAAATAGAAATGTCAAATATTTTATTATAGAAATGAAACTAAAATATAACATGAAAGATAAAATATGAGAAAGCTGTCTCCTCTAAATGGCAAAGCTTATTTTAACAAAACGTGTTTAAATGAAAATATTGAGCCACTATGCTGTAAATCATATTAAATTTGTGTGTAATATAAATATACATCTTTTTAAGGAAACTTTTAAACTTTATAAAAGCACATTTTGTGAACATGTTACAAAGTACTTTAAATTGAAGCCTCCTAGCATATGGTGCCTTACAAATTAACCATTATTATTATTATTATTATTGAACTTATATGTAAATGCTTTGCAAGGATTGTATGAATTATGGAAAACTGGAAGATATAAGAGCTATGCTCCTAGCACACTTGTGGATCTGGTAGCTCGGATACTTGCTTTGGTTCCCCCTTGGACAAGAGTTTACAGAGTTCAAAGGTTTTTTTAATTTTCTAATGGTTTATTTTTTATTACATAGAGTAGCCTATGTTAATTTTGGGGTTTTCACAAAAAATAATTTGGTAAAATGTTCATCAGATGTTGCCTACTTTAGTGTTCAGCTTTGGAACCCAACATCATGAAATTATTGAGCCAATTGTTTTTATATAATTTCCTTAGGGATATTCCTATGCCCTTAGTGAGCTCTGGGGTGGAACATGGAAATTTACGAGAATTGGCACTTGCAAGAATGGAAGACTTTGGCACAAAGTGTAGAGATATTAGAACCAGAGAAGTTGGCATTCAAGAAATTCATAGTAAACTCAGGCCATATGAGGTTTGCATATTATTAAGATGTCAGAAACAATAGGTTTTAAATAATTTTACAAAGTAAATTTTTTTAAGAGTGCAATAACATAACTCTAATGTTATAGTATTACATTTAATATATTTTCTAGGTAATTTTAAGTTTTCCTCCTGTAATTTAAATATTTATCAAATATGGATCTAGATGTTATGAACAACAATAATAAGATAAGATCTATTAACAAATGGGAGGTTGATGTAAAACTTTGTTAGCATTAACTTTAATGACTGTTTTATATATTGAACTTTAGTGCTTACTTTGAAATTAAGTATTAATAGGATGATTTTTAATATATATACCAGGTGGAATTAATTAGAAGAGATTACGTTGCTAATGGTGGCTGGGAAACCTTCCTATCATATGAAGATCCCACACAAGATATACTTATTGGACTATTGAGGTTAAGGAAATGTTCCTCAAATACACACAGACCTGAATTGAAGGAGAGTTGCTCAATTGTGAGAGAATTACATGTTTATGGAAGTGTGGTACCTGTGAGTGCTAGAGATCCATCTAAATTCCAGCACCAGGTAAAACCTGTTATATAGTCACCAAAATATAGTTACATCACACTAACAATAAGTATTAATATAACTATTAATCTGTAAAATATATGGAATTCAACATAACGTAATTATATTTTGAAATACTCAAAATATGTCTAATTGATCTTATTTTGCATTGACTCTGTGAAAGGGTTTTGGAATGTTACTAATGGAAGAAGCAGAGAGAATATCCAGGGAAGAGCATGGTTCTTCAAAAATCTCGGTCATATCAGGTAGCTAAAAAGTAATTAATTTCTGTTTTTGTGAAATTCATTTGTTTTCTTTATTTGAACCATGCAGGGGTTGGAACAAGGAATTATTATAGAAAAATGGGCTATGAATTGGAGGGACCATATATGACGAAGTCACTACTTTGAAATGTTTCATGTCATGCATAAATGTCAGAAGCTATCACTGGTTTATTTTATTAACTCATAGTTATCATATTCTGCTGGACCTCATGTCATCTGAATAATTAATATATTTGGGTTTGACAAAATAGATTATCTTTGATGTTGATGATAAATAAGTGAGGAATGAACAAAGTCCCATTAGAATAGAAGTGCATAGTTCAAGCCAAAATGAGAATCCAAAATGGTTCTTATAGGACATTGGCATGTATGCTCTGTGAGGGGCAATACTTCCAAAAATGGCCAGACCTGAGATGCTCAATAGAGCTGAAATAATTAGGATATGCTTTCAATGAACATGTCCAATGGAGGATTGGTAAAATCTTACTTGTTGTGGTGAGGGTCAGCAATGTAAGATATCCCAGAGCTATAGAACATATGTCTCTGCCTTTGTGAGATTTTGGAGTGTGGTCTTGGATCCATGCCCAACAAGTGCACAGTGTGAGCAGTACACATAATACAATTAGTAAGACAATGGTCACAATAAAAATTGTCTTGCAGGTTTGGAACCATGCTGAAATGCACATAACAGATTACCTATCTTTTCTAATTTGTATGCTGAACATAGTTGCTCACGGGGTAGTAGCCAATCCACAATTTCTCGAAATTGATCGTTGTAGAATATCAGCTCGTTGAATGTCCAGGAGTAGCATCCGTTAAAAATTATATCCGTATCCCCAGGGCAGTATGGAAAATGGCAGTTGTTGAAACAAGCTTCGTGAAATCCTAACCTATTTTTGACATGATACGAAAGAGGTTTATCGAGTAACATGTATACGGTTTGGGACTAACCTTTGGAAAGGACTATCCCCATCGGATACCAGCCAGTAAGAAGTTGAAAATGAAATTATATGTAAAATAGTTGCCAAAAGAATTAATATTAGTGTTACGAGACACAATATGCGGTGACTTGTTTTTGAATCCATTGATGCATGGACTCACGGATCTTATACAAGAAAATATTCGATTTTCACTAGACACCTGATAACACCTGTATAAACAATGATCCTCAACAAAAGTTTACAGCAAATCTGACAATTTAAAAAAAAAATAAAAAGCAGGCAATTTTTGATTAACGACTAGTCTTTTGACTAATATTTTTTTGAGATGATACTTCATATATTAAAGGACGCAAAGGTAATTTGTAAATTAAATTTTGCTACAGTAGTTTCAATGTAATATATTATATATACATAGTAGATTTAATTTAAAAAACAACTGCTAACAAATACCTTAATATAAGGTACGTTACAGAATTTATATAATTCCCGCAACCATTTTTCTGAAAGTCGTCGGAAGCCAGGCAGATCGATTAGTCCCTATAGATTGGATGCGGTTTGCTATGATTGCATGTAGGAGGTGGTTTTACAGTGTCTTTTGTTGCAATACTGTTTCAGTCAACATTTGCTAATTCTCTGTTTTGTCTGTGCGTCGTGTTATCATGCCTAATCAAAAGTGATTCAATTTGATGCTTACTATTACTGGAATCGTATTGTACTGAGTTACGTTTACGATGATGACGTTGAAATGCTTTTGATGATAACTCTAAGTTTGTATACATCTTTATGTTTTCTCTGGTTTGATGGATGCACCCATTTCCGACACTCCTAAAAATGTCAGATTACTTATCTGTTCATTCTGACGAGTTAATTAAATTTCACCTAGACTATGAAATTTTGACGAATATTTAATGAGGTAGGATAAAGCTAATAACCAGTGACTCTATTCTTAATTCGGCCTTGTAATAACATTGTTTTAGATCAGTTGAGAAATATGTTTGTTCATTAGGATTTTATTAACTTAATTGTTATTGTCTATTCTATGCTCTTATATTACAGCTAAAATATATACTTTAAGGAAAGAGTACCATTTATGAATGGTTTGTTGCAAAGTATTCCAACTTATTAATTTGAGCTTTTCATAAAAGGATGTTAAAGATGTTGCCAGTATCCATTTATCTTTTGCATTAATCAATTGCATTGCAATCCTAGATGCATTCTCTAAATTTCATTAGGTCATTGATTAAGTAGGTTAAGTCTTAAAGATAAGATTTAGAGTATATTTGATTTGTTTTAAATTTCTATAAATCTAAGGGATATCTAATTACAAAGTCTTATGGAAATATTTTGGAATTAATTTATAAGAAATCATTAAAATAATTGTATTTAGTTATCAGTCTGATACTAATTTTGGCATGACATTTTATCTAATTAACTGAATACTTGTTACCAAGACCTTGTTTTTAACTGCTTGGGTTTTGGGACACTCTTTATTGTGATGACTGTTTTCTATTATTCATATTGCATCAAAATTAAATCAGGATTTTGAAAGTGGATTAAATAGCTAATGTTTTTTGTTTCAAAATAGTATATGGAGGACTTGTTTTTGTCAAGCATTTTTTGATTAGTCTATTTTTAATTATTTTTAATTTAAAATTGCAAATGTTTAATGTTTTATAGAAGATGCTTTGAATTTTTTTTCCATAAATTATTATCTGACCTTTATTTCAGTGTGTTGCATAATTTTGATCCAGTTAGGTTTTTTGACAGTAACATTTTATGTACTGGGTTTGAATAAACCAGTTTTTCGTACAATGTACTGAAACACTTTAGATTTATATGCTTATCAAATCTATTGAACTCAGATGAATATTTTGTACGAATTTCATGAAAAACTGGAAATACCCAAAATTACCTATATCAATCAGAAACACTAAGAAGCATAAATTTCCATATTTATTAAAATTGAATCCATAAATTATAATTTATATGACTATTATAGTCAATAATGTGTCTTATCTCCTTAATAATTAACTCTTGAATTCTATTTTTTAATGAGTCCAGGAAAGATCTCAAGCTCTTTTCATCCAGTTCCTTCCCGGCCTTATTCAAAATATTTTTCAGTTCCGGAACACTGGAATATTGCTTCCCATTGGAGTACACCTTCCTAGCAAGCAATCTCTGTGTCATGTGTTTCCAATTGGGTTCAAGTCTTGGAGCGAGCTGGCCACTTAAGAACTTTCAAATTCCTCTCCTGGAGAAAAATATGTCAGTCCTGAGGTGTGTAGCAGGGCACTGTCATGCCAAAAAAAGACTACATCATCTCTAAATTTGCCATACAGAGGAAATAAATATAGGTCCAGTGTTTCAATATATTTTGATGAGTTCTGCTTCCTCTCTAAGAAGATGAACCACAAGAGGAAATGGCAGTTCAGACCATCACTGAGCCACCTCCAAAATAAAAAAAAAAAGTTTTTTGGGCCCTCTGATGTCATGCCAATAATATTAAAAGCCATCTGGTCCATCCATGTTCAATTTCATTTCATCTTTCAATTTTTATCGGAGTCCCAGTTCATCTCCAAATGCACCATCTCTTTTGTCCAGTTTAGTTGGATCTTCTTGTGAGCCTCTGTTAAGTGGCTTGTGCTAACACTTAAACTTCAGAAAACCACTCCCCTGAAGGCATCTGAAAATGGCCAATCAACTTACCTCCAAATTTAACTTATTTTTTAAGTCTCTTGTTGAGCTAGATTCCTTGGAATCTTCACAGTGTTCAACTTGTCTCTGACATTCAGTAAGTTTTTGAGGTCTTCCCGGAAAAATGATTGTTCCATAACTTTCAGGATGATTCAAATGATGGCTTATAACCTTCCTAGAAACCATTTTTTCTAGAAACTTTATGTTTAACCATCTTGGAAATCTATGAAATTGACAAATTCAAGTCTTTAAAGGCCTTTATTTGTCTTTTTTCAATATCATTAAATCTCTTTCCAGAACTCATCTATAATAATGTAAACGTTTGTTACTTTTATTACATAAGCAAGTCATGGACGTGAAGCCATTTATATAGAGCCTTATTATAATAATCCTCTTTTGTGAGCCCAGGGAGAAACCCCATGATCAGTTGTGAAAATCTCAAAAAACAAAGGCATATATCAATGAAATTCCACTGATATTCAAATTTTATTGCTAAATTTGATTGAATATTAATTAATTACGATCTTGTGATTGATATATACAATAATTGGGTGAAAAGTTAGCAGTGATTTAAAAGATAACTGTATAAATTGTATGCTTCTTAAACCTGGGCCAAAATTATGCAACTTACTGTATGCTGCATTCAGAGATAATAAAATAATTTATGATTTAAATGGTGTTATACAGATTTTAAAAAGATATTCCTCCAAAATTTAATGAATTGAATCTCATGGCAACCATCAGCAACACTTCCCAGGGCAGTGTTTCCCAAACTAAGGGCCCTCCTTGCAAAGTTTGTGGTGATGAAGCTTCTGGGTTCCATTATGGGGTAGATTCCTGTGAGGGTTGCAAGGTTATTAACAGTTATTGTGTGATTATTTTTGTCAGAGGTTGGATAATGATAAAGGCTTTTTTCATTAAGAAGCATTAATGTTTTGAAAACAGAATTAACTTAGAAATAGAAATTATTAGTAATTATCTTTATTCTTGAATATTATGGTTATTGAATATTGTGTCTGATGAGATTGTGATTCCTGATGAGGAATTTTACTCAAATTGTTGCTTTGCCCCTTTTATGTTAACTTTTTTTAACTTACATAGAAATTATTAGTAATTATCTTTATTCTTGAATATTATGGTTATTGAATATTGTGTCCTGATAAGGAATTTTACTCAAATTGCTGCTTTGCCACTTTTATGTTCTTGTTTTGCATTTTGATCTAGGTATATAGCTACTTGTAGTAAAATAGTAAATTGAACAAATTGGGCCACAGTTACACAGACCATTATAGTCATAAGACATTTATTGAAATGTAAAGGCTTGTTTGTTGGCAATAATGGGTTCTAATGGTTCTTATTTTATTTAATAATATAGATTTGATAGTTTCAAAGTTAATTTGTCCATAGCTAACTGAATTGTGGAAAGATGTTGGTATTATTACTGATGAAATTATCTAATTACTTTTTTAGTTACTTGGTTTTATAATTGTCACTAGCATAGTTAGTGACCATTAATTGACTAGATATATACTTTTATTCCCAAATTTGTTTTAGGTCTTTGTTATACGAAATAATTATTTGTAACATGCACATCAGGGATTTTTTCGAAGATGCATCATGCAAGGAATCAATCATCAATGTGTAGCTAATGAAAGTTGTGAGATTACTCCGTTTAGCCGGAATAGTTGCCAATGGTGCAGATTCAAAAAATGTTTTGCTGTTGGCATGTCTAGAGAAGGTAATTATGCCTTTCTTCAAATGCTTGTCTTATAATTTATTATATTATATTTATTATGTTATGAGTTATTAAATGTTTTTTATGATGAATATAATGCAGTTTTCATCACACATGTATTCTAATTTCTTCTTTTATTAATTAGATCTTTACAAATATATTGTCATTATTAAAGCTGAAATGTTAAGGTTTTTGAAAAGCATCCAGGTTGGGACGAAGACCCAAGAGACTTAAAGAAACCACAGAGGCTTGCAAATCTAAACGCCAACCTGCCTTTGAGGCAGGCAGCACCAAAGCTTTAGTACATCAGGCGCATAAATCCCAACATAGTCCATCATTCAGTCTTTCAGAGCTACAGGTAATTCCAACATTTTCATGAAAATTATCATTATCTCTAAAAGGAAAACAGAACCTGAATGATGCCACCATTCACTATCAATGTTTAGAATATTTCAATATAGATAATTTCTTATTACTTTTTCTCAAATGTTAAGGCTGCAGTTTTAGGTCTTACATTACAAATTAGTGTTATCTGAATGTTGGCCAAGTGACTGGCAGAGCCGACTCATGAGTGGTACCTCAGAAAACCGTGGTAAACTGATGAAATTTGTCCCCTGAGTTGATTTGTCCGTCACTTCTCCAAGTACTATGCTATCCATCTGATACCGTGTTTCACAAAAATAAGACATGGTCTTATATTAATTTTTGCTCCAAAAGACATGGTAGGGCTTATTATCGGGGATGTCTTATATTTTCATGTAGAACTATGTACTGGCACATTTAATAGTAATAGTTAATTTGTAAGGCTAGTGTCAGAGGTGCCTAAATGTATTTGCTTTTGTTATGTTTATGTTATATTTTAGCAAAATATTAGAATACTCTTCAATTAGAGTTTTTGAAAAATCTACCTTTGGTCTTATAGGCATGTCATCTTCTTCTGAATCAAAAGCATAAATCTCCAAACACTGAATTCCATCATGACTTTCTTGTGACTCCATTTCTCCCAATGTTTAGCAATAGAACTCTTTTTAAATGAGTACTTTTTGCCCATGCTGTGCATTGGCATTGGCATGCTGGCATTGGCAACAAAGCTGTCAGTATTTTTGCATTCCTATGAATTCTTTACCCAACTCTCATCTTTGCAGGCTAGCATACATAAAGTTTCCAACCGATTTCCAAAGTTTTCTCTATTTTCAATAAAGTCATGGATTTATATGCTTAAATGATCCTCAAATGGCTTATTTATCACAATTTCAAGAGTCTGAAGGCTCAATCTGATCTTGTCCAGTGACCCATTACTAATTTTGACAATACAAACAACTTGCCCACTTGTCTTGTCAGACCACAACATCATCACTTTCTTCCTGAATAGTACAACACCACAGCCATCTGTATCGTCATATGGATAGTGTGATTACTAGAGACTACATTAGCTTAAACAACTATCTATCTGAGATCAAATGATTCTTACCTTAAGGTTTAATTAGAAGTTTTGTCACCAACCTCAGTATTTGATTAAAAGTACCAAAACAAAGCTTGTCTTTTTATATTAATTTTTTTTTTGGTATAGTTAAAAGGTGTTTTGGAAATTCTGAGTTAGTGTGTAATATGGCCTTGATTGGCTTTATGATGATTTTTTCAAGATTTGATTTATTAATATTTACTCTCTGGAAGGATTCTTTTGTTGAATCAATCCATGTTTTATAAAGTTCATCTAGAATCAGTTCTGGAATTAGCAAGCATTAAAGAGCTTGTGGATTTTATTCTTTTAACTTAACAGATTAAACTGGTACTTAAAGATTGTCTCCTGTTTGGTAGAACCACTTCTCCTTAACTTCTAATACAACTTCAGACTCTAAGGCAATCTTAAATTCTTCTACTGTTCTGGCCTCCTTAAGGTTATTCTGGCTATCAACCATCTTAGCACTAAAGAATCTACTTCTGGAGAGCTCAGTAAAAGAAAAAGTAAAAGAAATTTGCAATTACAACGGCATTGACCAAATAACATATCACAACATGTTTAGCACATTCCTTAGCATTCTTGAGCACACAAAATGTGTAGGCATTTTTAGTTTTATGCTAATATCACTTTTTTAAATTAAGTTTTACAATGTGTTTTTAAACATTATTGGGAATGACTGAAAAGATCAATTATACATTTTATTTCTCATGTAAGGTATTTGAAAATTTGGAGTGGGATATCAATATTTTTAGCTTTATAGCCAAGAACAAGATTTATACTAATTCTTGGATGAGATGATGCATGTCAGAAATTTATTTATTTTTCGATTTATTCACTTATTCTAAAGGTCTTTTTGGTGTAGTGTCCAACTAACCAATTAACAGTATTGTTAATGACAATCAAAGACCTTGTTGGAAAGATGAAACATTAAATTGTCATTAAGAAAGTTATGTAAAGGGTATGAAATCAAAAACTTTCTTTTGAATTCACTTCATCATGGGCAAGAAAGCAGGTCTGACAAAAGAAGAAAGAGGACAAATTGTGCCCTTCAGGAAGGCAAACTATTCAATAAGAAAGATTGCTAAGGAATTGAATAGATCAAGATGTGTCATAAAATGTTTTTTTAGATGATCCAGACTCATATGGGAAGAAGTATGTGGGAGGAAGACCAAAAAAAAACTCTCGAAACAGAGTCAGAGACGTCTCATCAGGGAGGCTTCACAAGGAGAATATTCTTGTAAGCAGCTAAAAGACAAGTTGGATTTGGATGTTCATGTGAGGACAATCTCCACCTACCTTAATTCAAGTGGACAGCTGAAGTACGAAATGAGAAAGCAAGCTCCAGTGTTGAAAAGCCATCACAAAGAAAAGCGATTCCTCTGGGCCAAAGAAATGGTCAATTATAATGAAAGGTGGGAAGGCTTGATTTTCTCAGATGAGAAAAAATTCAACCTAGATGGGCCAGATTGTTATAAATACTACTGGCATGACTTCAGAAAAGAAAAAGATGTTTTTTTTGGCAGGAAACATGGAGGGGGTTCTGTAATGGTCTGGGGAGGAATTTCAGCATTTGGGAAGACTGAGTTGGTGCTTTTGAAAGGAAGGTGGGACTCTCAGAAATACATCCAAATGCTCAAGGATCATCTCCTTCCTTTTGTTGAAACAAAAGAACGTGAATTTCAGCAAGATAACGCTGATAATTCATATTTCGAAGGCAACTAGAGCATTTTTCCAAGAGTCCAACATGCAGGTTATGGATAGGCCTGCATGTTCCCCCGACTTGAATCCAATTGAAAATGTCTAGGGTCTTCTTTCAAGATCAGTTTATGGCAGTGGATGTCAATATGACTCTGAAAAAGATTTGAAAGAAGCGATTTGGAGCACCTG
>MPNW01000628.1:0-37500 GCA_011800805.1 Hirudo medicinalis
TGGCGTTTTTCTCTTTTAATTTAAATAAATAAATAAATAAAACAATCCGATGTCAATTGCCGCGCATGCGTCGCACGCATCGACGCATATGCAAATGAGGTGGGCGGGGCTTCGCAAAGCATCTACTACGTGGATGAATTCATCTGCGACAAGTGCGAATTTTCGTTCAATTCGCAGGAAGAAATACAGCGGCACTTCGTGTCTTGCTTGGCATATTTTTGAATACTCAATACTCCAAGAACATAAGTTTGCTTCTTTACAATCAGTTTAATATGATGTATTAATTAATCACATTATACATAATTTAATACTTTGAGATTATGCCTAGTATTGTAAGTGAAGTGCCAAACACTTATTATTTAAAATGAGCGAGTTATCTCCGATAGATCAGAATTTTATTCCAAAACTTCAAAATTCCAACACATTGAAGCGTTATCTTCGGAATGTATTAACTTTAATCTGTGAAATTCAAAAAGTTGTTAGTTATCAATCAAAAACAATATTTTGTGAGTTTGATATATTTGTTTGTTCAGTAGTCTTCAGGCAACGCATATATATTCAATCTCAAGATATTTGAAAACCATGGGACAGGGGTCCGAAAAAAGATTATTGCTGGCTGGAACTTTGCATGTCCTCAAATCATTGCACCTGTCAAATAAACATTAGCTAAAGCCATAAATTTAAGAAGCAGTTCAAAACCTGTTATTTAAAGGTTATAATAATTTCAATAATAATTCGAAACAGGTAATAACTTTATATAAAAATTCATGTTCTTAATATTCATAATTTAGTATAATACAAATGAAATGAGACTATTAGTGAGTGGTAGAAACTCTTGCGAGCAGACTAGGATTTGAACTCCTAACTGAGCCGTGTCAAAGCGAAATAATAGTTAATTTGTGTGGCGCTACTTGCATCAGATACGCCTTGATTCCGGATATGACTTCACGAAGGACTTCCTGAAGAGATGAACTGTCTTCCCGGCTAGCAAGGCCGCTCGCCAACCAGGTTGATAGTACAATATAATATGAATAATCAATTGCTTGAATTCGAAAGTGGAACTAACATATGGGAAACAATATTCAGTGCAGTGGCAGAATAGCATTCATTTTTCCAGTTGGGTATGCTCCAATGAGGAGTGCAGGTAACCCTATCCTTCCTTCCATAAAATACGCTCTTAATTTGGATCACCTTGTTCTGAGGACAGATTGGTTCCAGTTCGCCATGTTCACAAGTAATAAGCGACTGCTCAGGTGCTGAAAAAGATCGGCGTGTAAGGACAAACTCCGTAAAACTAACCACGACAGTACCTACGTTGAACGCAATGATACTCAACCACCAGGTATTTGTAGACGAGGGGGCATGGATCTGAAAACAATTGATTGCTGGCTGGAACCCTGCAACTTTCCAAGTTATTGCACCTGTTTAACATTTTTTAAAAATGTAACTGAAAGTAATATTGTAAATATTTAGGCAAAGCAAACGTTAACTTTAAAAATGACTGCGGTAACTTGCAATCAATAAATTTTAGATCACATTTCAGCAGCAACGTATTCATTTGCGAAGCAGAAGTTTGAAATTTTGAATTAAAATGAAGACAGCTTAGCATGAAATACGAACCTAGCGGAAACCAAATCAAGTGCATTGGCTGAATAACAAGTAGTCTTCCAATTACCAATGCTCCAATGAGGAGTACAAGTTATCTTGTCTCTCCTTCCATAAAACACATTCACAACATTGATCATCTCTCCTTTGTGACACTGCAAATTTACTACACTTTCTTCGCACACCGATGCTGATTTCTTAGTCACTGTAAATTGAGATATTTGCATGAGATAGAAATAAATGTTAAGTTATTACCTACCATCGACGCATTTGTACCCAGCCTCAAAGAATTTGAAAACGCCAGGACAGGGATCGGAGAACTGTCCATTGGTGACTTGGATGCGACAGCTTGATAGATGGCCGCATCTGCGTAATTTATGATGAAATATTTGTTAGAAAGTTTACAAAGGTTAAAACTTGAGGTCAAAAAAAACTTTAGATCAAACATTTTTCAAATCACTAAACTTAGCTGAAGGTTAAATTAAAATAATAAAAATATTTTGTTCATGTTGGTGAAGAAGCTGAAGGACCACGCGGATACATTTAAAGTCCTATGATCCTAAAACCAAACTTTGAGTAATTTTTGAGCTTTTGAACAATTTTTAGAAGCAGTTTAAGAGAACTTTAACAAAAGCTTTGCTAACATGGAGGATACCACTTGGAATGCTGTGACGGAAGAACAATCACTTTTCCAATTCGCGAGGCTCCAATGAGGGCTGCAGGTTGTGTTGTCTTTCCTCCCGTAAAAAATGTTCTTCACGATGATCATCTGACCAGGAAAACACTGCAAATGTGCCACCTCTTCCTCGCACACGGTCACTGATTTTTCATTCACTGTTAATGCAAACGGTTACAGAACAAGAGGAATATTCAACCTTCATTTGTCTTAAAATGCAATTTGCATTAAAAATAATATTTATGAAGAAAGGGCAGCAAACGAGCTTGAAATGAGCAATTGGATGTTTAATGCAATACCCAATACTTAATTATTCTTTGTAAAAAATATTTCGACTGCAAATCCTGCAATAATTTGTTTAAGAAACCAAATTGTTATCAGATGTTATATTCTGGAGTCAATTCAAAGTTAAATATTTGTTCATGACTTCAAAGTTTTGATAATGTCAATTTAAAAAAAAAAATCCGGTTTCTTCGATATAAATATCCTAATGATCTCACAAATTTAATCTGATTTATGAGAGAGTTCCATCAAAGATGATCGAAGACAAATACTTGCTAAGCTAAAACGAACATTAGAAAAAGTCCAAAGTAAAATCAAATCAGATAATTATTCGTAAAACATTAAAATATTAACGCACCACATTCCACCACGACAAGCTTCACCATCAAACAGGCAATGAATTTAGATAAAGCCTTCATTTTGACAACTGCAAATGGATTTGCCATATCAATTTACAATTATAATATTATGATATCATACTGAAATTTAATGAAATCACCATCACCAATGTGTAAATAATTATCTACTTATCTATATCTTTTACTTATGAAAGAATGTCACCTGAGAATTCGGAACTCATTAAAGATGCAGGGCAGTGCGAAGCAAGCGAACAAGCTAATATAAGGTGTAGCGGCCAATAGTAACTGAACTGACACATCGATTGCTTACAAACTGATTGATGCATCCACATATCAATAGGTTGCCATACAATGTTTTTGTTGTATGTTTCCATTTTCTTTCACTCGGAAATACATTATATTTAAAAGTAAACCCAAGTGAATTTATCCTACCATCGATCCGAATCGTTAATCGTTTATTTATTGAAAAGCACAACACTTTAACCACATTCAGGAAAAACTTCTTCCAATCACAGTTTCCAATCAGTTTCCCTTGTTTGTTCTGGAAACTGTTGCTCATGTTGAACGCTTGGAATTTAAGTTTTGCGGGAAATCTTCATTTGAATTCAGAGTTCATGAAAACATCTGAAAACGACGGCTACTAGAAATTCAATTTGAAGCAGAATATTGTATTCGTGCTAACAATTCTAATGTCAATTTGCCATTGAGAGTAAAACAAGTCATTGTTTGCAAATGTTGATAGCCTCTGAGTGTATTTTCATTGATTTCGCCTCAAAAATTGAATTTCCAATATTTCACTCGTGAAGATGAAAGGTGTGCATAAGTTATTGATCTCACAGAAGCATCTTTGAAGTGAATGGGAGTTTAAAGTGGCAATGATAATTTCAAAAAGGCAGAGTTAGATTCTTGCCAAAAAAATGTGGAAACCTTACAATTTTTAGGTATAACTTAAGTGTTCACGATAATCTTCTGTTGTGGGGGATGTAATGTTATGTGATGTGATGCTAAATTGTATAATTTTATATTGTGATCATTTGTGATCATTTGTGATCTTCTGGACGCTAGGTCCAAATAATTTCTTAGAGAATAAAGTGGCGTAGTTGTCCGTTAGTGTCTTGGTATAATCGACTAAATGCGAGTTACAATATCTTCATTTGGACTTCTTAGGTGCCTCGACCAATTGTTAAACCTCACATAAACAAATGAACCCCTTACTTCAGTTACTTCTGTAACATCGATAAACTATCCATCCTTCGAATCCACCAGCACCTTACATCATTAGGTGCATGGTAACAGAGCCTCTTGTAAGCACTCCAATGTCAATGACAATAGGNACATCGATAAACTATCCATCCTTCGAATCCACCAGCACCTTACATCATTAGGTGCATGGTAACAGAGCCTCTTGTAAGCACTCCAATGTCAATGACAATAGGTCAATTATGTTTACTTGCCTTTACATCGTACCGCTCTCTTGTGCATATTTAATGACGTCATAGGAAATTATTTTAGATTCTAAAAGACACATTACAGTATCCTACTCCATGGACCCGACGGCTTTATTCCAGGAAGTTGATATGTATTGTGGAAAACTAACTAGTGTAACCTGTCCAAAGTAAAAACAATGAGTGATCAAATACAAGAAAAATAATTACATAGTTTCATTTAACTCGCACAGTGGTTGTATTATTCGTGACTTTATTTGAGAATATTTTTTAATTCTAAGTAACTCAAGATTTTTTGGATATCTTTCATGTGATCACCCCCTACACCGAAGACATCATCATCCCACAACGTTTTGTCAAAATAATTCCAAACAATAGATTTATATCAGGTACAAATACTGACATTTGACCTTTACATATTAAATGTGCTTTATTTTATTTTTTGATAAGCTCAACTCAATGAACGAAATCAATTCTTCATAGTCCGATTAAACCCAAGTAGAAAGATTTTACTATTTCTTGTTCAATGTTTGTTGTTTTAGGAGTAATCCAAATAAACTTTTAAAAAACAAGATCTCACTTTTAAAGAATATACAATGAAATTATATTAAACCTAGTTGCAATATAGTTTTTAATTCTCATTTAAAAATATTTATTATATATTACTGCCAATAATAGTAATAATAATAATAATATCAAATGTTTCTTTTCTATATTTTTAAATAATGCCATTTTACACAAGACCATTAAATGAATAACACTAGTCAATACATTTGGTGGGGGGCGTTACAACATTAGGAGTTGAGAAAGTACTTACACAGAAGTCGTCAGTACTTGTACTTGTACTTGGACATCTGATATATTTTAGAGCAATTTTATTAATGAAGCTAATATTCAGCAAATGTTGAATTAGGAAATTTTGAGAAAACTGACGCCTAATTGAAGAATTGATTTTGCAGAATGATTCACTCAACATCGATGATGTTAGCGTACAGTTGATATGAGTTGTAAAGCTCAGGTTCGGTTCGTGCAACTTTTTTTTTGGGTAGTCGGTAAATTATGGCATAGCCGAAGACTGCTATGAAAAAAAAAAACTAGAAGTAAAGCCCAGAAATTTTTACAAGATTATTAATTTTTAAACTAATCTTATCTAGTATTTTGGTTGTTTTTGTGAACAAATTTTTATACTAAGAGTTATCTAGCCAGTCTAGCAGATTGTCGGAAATATCATAAGATTGTATCCATTACATAAGCTTGGCTTAATGAGAAACAGAATAAAAAGCTTTCTGGAAGTCAACATAAGTAATTTCCAAGCGTTGGCGTTACTTTAGAGCAGACATGAACACATTCCAGAAGGTTGGCCTAGGTCGATCGAGACGGCAAGAATCTGTGGTGGTAGCATGAGATGAATTTATATTCTTGAGGTACCTTATATAAAGGGCAAATTTTACACTAAATTTGCCAAATAGTTAAACGGCTTTAAGGGTCTATCATTACACCTAAAAATAAAATAAAGGTATATTTTTATATAGCATGACTAAAATAAATCAGCATGACTATTAATTTGCTAAGATTTTAGTGTGTTAATATCATTCAAGTGACGTAAGACTAATAAAGAGTGGCATATATCGATTTATAATCGATGAATCACAGTTTATTTTTCATTCACTAATCATCATCTCCCCAAAAGTTGCATAACTCCATAAACATGCATTAAACAGGTAACTTTATTTCGTTAGAGTTTGTAATTTAGAATTCTGAAGTTCCCCTCCTCATTTGGTAACTCAGAACTCATCCAAGAACGTCATTTCAGCTTTTCCTATGGAGCAAACCCTCATTCAATCCAACCCACTGATGACCTCTTTTTTTACTTCCCACCAAAAGTGGGAAGCAGGGGCACAGAAATGTCATCTGTGAAATGTTATAAACCAAAACTGCGGTTTAGAAGTACGGAGAAAGCTTTAGGATCTTTTCCAAATGTTGAAACTTTTAAATGTAAATGCATTTATTTGAAATTAATTTCAAAAAATTACCCCAATAACTATTATTTGACATTAATTCGTTATCATCTGATTCGGACTTATTACAAAAGATAAGTTCACATTTAATTTTAAGCAAAATATAAACAACAATCAGGAAGCAAGAACAAAATTGGGTTGGGTTTGATTTTGAATGAAAGGCTAAGGATAAAAAAAAGTATGGAAGATGTTTTGGGTGAGTGTGTTTGACAGTTTTGTAACTTGCCATCATTTCAATTTAACGAATTATGATATTTTTTTAAGGTTAACAAACCTGTAATTATTCCCATAAATATTGTATTTCAAAGATTTGACTTGAAACACTTGCAGTTAATGCATGTTATTAAATAATTTTGCAGCGAGTTAGCATTTGTAATAACAACATTGCTCCAGCATTAGGGTAGTTTTAAGAGATCATTACAGGGTTAAGGATACTAAATATCAGTTTACTGAATATTAAAATTCACAAATTATGACTTTTTTCCAGGGCGAATAACTTGAGAGCATTTCAGAGATATTTTTTTGTCTACTTTTATGTTTATATTTCTGAGTTATCTTCAAAGCAATGTGAATAATTTGTTCATGTTAATTTGTTTCAATTTGCATTTACAGAAACAGTAAAAAATTTCTTCAAAGGTAAAGTCGATGTGAGGTTCATACAGTCTTGTAAACGAGAAAGCAAAAATGGAACATTTAAGCCAAGGATGTTGGTCAGTAAACACTTTTTTTGAATAAATTTGCATAAATTAAATATTATTGTAATGCTGCAATGAATAATCAATTACTCAGTTATGTAACTAATTATGTGTTTATATGATTCATTGCATTTTATATTAATATCTTCTTAGATTCTTAGGATTTGCTTTTATTCAAATTCTTGTCAGGTTCTCACAGACCACAGAATATTTTTTATTCTCAAGTCTCCTTTGTGTGTAAGTCCATTCAAAAGTTTCATAGATGACTGGGATGATGGTGGTAAACATGGTGATGATGTGTCAACAATAATGGTGATGGTCTTTCGAACAGGTGGAGAAATATTTTTATTTAATTGACATCAAAGGATTGGAGTGTTTATCACCTGACAGAGTAAGCATTTATGACAACATTTAAGCAAAATTAACAACAATAACAATAATAACCAAAGTAGTAGTGGCTCACTTTAGTTGGTGTCACAGTCATATGTAGCCAAAGTATGTTGCTTAAAGACCATTTAAAGTCATGACTTGAGTAGAAATGTGTAATGTCGAAAATATCATTTTTTATCTGTTGCATCTGCTTATAATTGGTAGAAATACAAGATAGCCAGCAAAAATAACAAAATATATTAAATAATAATAAGGATTAAGTAATGACATGCAGTACAATAATGCAGTACAAAAAATACGTACATTAATAATCCGAATGTAACGGAATAATGAATGTAACGGAATTCCGTTTGGCAGCTCTCCATAATGTCGGGTTCGAAGAATGTCGTCGTCGTCGCAGAGAGCGGTTTCACGCAAACAGTGAAAGAAATACTCGGCTGCCTCAAGAGGATTCACTCTTCTGTGCCTGCTCAGTACTGAAAGAGTTTGAATAATTTCATAATTAATTAATAATATTAACATTAATTGTTTTTGGAATTACAATGTGACCAAAATATTACGTTTAAATTAATTTCTTGTTTCTTACTTAATTAAGATCGACATTTATGTGCTTACACACCGAGATATATCTTGATAGTCAATTTCATTTGCAACAAATTATGCTGACAATTATATTGTTTTGATTGAGTTTATTTATCAAACATTGTTTAACCAATATATCACTAGTATTTAGCTGATATACCTTTATAACTTTTTTTTCAACTAATATATCATTATTAACCAATATATCACTGTCTTGCAATCATTCAAATCTCTTGAATCTCATTCGAGTTACAATGTCGAAAAATGTAATTATTTAATTATTATGATTACATAACATAATTATAATGTTATAATAATAATTATTATTATTATTATGATGCACAGATTCCCCATAAGTGGATTTCAGCTGATTGCAAGGGTTAAGGCAGACAAAGCAAGATAATCTCTACCATCTTCTCTAATTAATAATAATGTAATTCACCAGATGTCTCGTGCAGAAATTGGCGATGCCTTCTCAGCGGGTCCTCGACGGCATTTTGGGTCTCGTGGACAAAATGAATGTCGAGGCGACGCCCTGCGGAAGTTTTTCGGCGGCCTACAGGTGCACGTGCGATTACTTCTCTTACCCTTGCTTGGAGGACGTCATATGGGTGGGTTTTCATTTCATTTTGATTTCAAGAAAGAAATATTTCAATTGCACCAATTATTTATTATTTACGAACGTCTCTCGCACGTCGACACGTAATGCGTGAATGAATGTCGGCGGAGGACGGACGACATCGAGGCGGGAATGTCTTTCGAATCGAATGTGAAAACAATTACGTAGGAATTAATTGCACCAGGAAGCTGAGGGAGTCTGCATTTTGGTTTCAGTTTAGTTTCAAATAAAATGGAAGCAACTTCGTATTTATTAATATTACTTGTATTCATTAATATTACTTGTATTTATTAATATTACTTGTATTTATTAATATTACTTGTATTTATTAATATTATTTAATTTCTGCTTTCGACACCTTTTAAATCGTCAAATGTTTTCATTTTTATTAATTTCACGATAAATGCTCGCTTAATGTCGACCCATGCACATATTTTCTTAAATGTTGTCTGTTGTTTGTATAATAACAACAGTAATGTATTTGTTTTGCATTCACGTCTCTCATCGACCGAACAGGATGTGGAAGCCATTTATTACCTCCACGACTCGAAAGAATTCAATTTCAGGGATTTTGATTATCTCGACAGCAAGTAAGTTGTTCGCAGTTGTTCTTGCCACGTTGTTAGGGAGGAGGAGGAGGTGCCTCACTAACTTGAAGCCTTCCATGAATCAATTAATTACCTTAATGTGAAACACAGAATTATTTCAACTTTGTTTATTTCAAGTTTGTTTTGTAATTAATAACTACTAATTATTTATATTTTTATTCTTTTTGTTTTGTTTATGCTTTACCTTATATTATATTATATTTTTTTATTCTTTAGGTACCACATACCAATACTGGCTGCTCTGCAACATAATTCTTATTTTACTGGTCTCAACTTCTCTAACATCAAAATGGTGATAATTTGAAATAATTTGTGAATATTTACAAAGTAAAGTAACAAATGTGATTGAAAGGTCCAACAAAATGTCACTGAACTGGCAAAGGTCTTAAAGAGCAACTGCGTCCTCAAATACATCAATTTGTCCAACACCTCGTTGAAATCGTTGGCATTTTTAAGGCTTTACATTTCTGCTTTCTTTGTTGTGATGTTGTGATGCTGTAATGTTGCGATGTTGTTCCATCTTTGTTGAAGGAATCACGTTGAAAAGTTATGCGAGGCCATTTCTTCCAATCAGCATTCATCCATTTCCTTCCTGGATGTTTCGAAGAACAATCTCGATGAGAAAAGTGTCACAATTTAGAATTTTATTTGGTTTTAATGGGTTTTAATTTCAAAAATGTTCTTCCAATATTTATTTATATGTCCTCCAATGGTTACAACATACTCAACATTCGATGCCATGTCATTGTTGTTAATGACTTTCATTATGGGAGCATCAATGAATTAAGCAATAAACAAAATACAGAAAACTTTTATCATGAAATTGCAGGTGTTATCAATTTTACTTCTCTGAGTTTGAACTGGGTAGGCCTCAGCTTGTCTGAAACTTCTCTGTCACAAAGTGCTCTTGTCAGCCTCTTTGGCCTCCTCTCAGAAAATTCCTTAAATTTCAAAACTCTCACTCAACTTGATCTCTCTAGGAATGTTTTGAAGAAAGATGCCACGACGGTGAGAATCTCATTTCTTTATATTTAACATTATGAAATGCATAATTTGTTAAATTTACAATTGCTTAAATAAATTCTTAATTAAATTTTTGATGTCAGATTCAATTTTTGCTATTTTTCCTTTTTTTGAATGCTTTCAGGCTCTCTTTGGTTTTTTAGCTCATCTGAACACCTTGGAGAGGTTGATCCTCGAGTCGTGCGAAATGTCCATCGAAAACGTAGCTTTGCAATTTTCTTTGAAACTTCTTTAAAACCTTGCTTAATTCCACATTGCATTAACGATCGCACGCATCTTTATCCTCATTTTTGTCGCTAAACACGCCACCCTGTCGTCCGAATGTTCAGTGCTTCGACCATCTCCTGCGAGGAAGCGTCGAAAGTCTGCAGGAGTTGAACCTCTCCGGTTGTCACATCAACCGGAAGAAGTTGAACGAAGGCGTCCTCTTCAGGTGGAAGGAGTTCTTCTCGTCCGCTAAGTCACTCAAACTCCTCTGCCTCAGCCAGTGCCATTTCAGCCATGAAGCCCTCAAGTAATATTACTGAAGATGATGATGTTGATGGTGACAATGATGATGGTAATTATGATATGGTCTGAGTGATATTATTATTATTATTATTATTATTATTATTATTATTATTGCATCTGCTAAATAATCGCTCATTTGCAGTGATTGAGGGTGATTGGCTGAATAATTAGTTCAATTTAATTAAATTAATTTAATTATTAGTTTCATTAATTGAAATTAAATCATAAATTATTGCAATTCAGAAAATTTTAACAACACATCAACAGATCAGTTCTTCTGGGTCTGGCTGTCAACACCTCCATATCCGAGTTGGATCTGAGGTTATCGGGGAACGGTTTCGACTCCAAGTTGCTGGACGTCTTCGAAGTTTGTCTCCCTCTTCTGTCGAAGAAAGTCACCTCTCTTGACCTCAGCAACAACAGTGAGGAACTGAGATCGTTATCATAATTACTTCTTCTTTAAAATCGTTTGTTCGCTTCACCTTGTAAGTTATTTCGTATCAGGTTTTGTTGCCGATGATTTCAAAGTTTTGTTTGATAAATTGGCACAAATGAAAGAACTGAAGAAACTCTACATAGGAAGGAATCTGCAGAATTCAAAGCCAAAGTGGGTTTGAGAGTTTGTTCAAGTTCGAATGGCCAACGAATATTATGTCGTTATTTTTATTAAGAATATTATGTTCTTATTTTTATTAAGAATATTATGTTGTTATTTTTATTAAGAATATTATGCTGTTATTTTTATTAAGAATAATATTATGTTGTTATTTTTATTAAGAATAATATTATGTTGTTATTTTTATTAAGAATAATATTATGTTGTTATTTTTATTAAGAATAATATTATGTTGTTATTTTTATTAAGAATAATATTATGTTGTTATTTTTATTAAGAATATTATGTTAATATTTTTATTAAGAATATTTCTTTGAAAGGAACCTCGAAGTTGCTGTGGAGGCCCTGGTGAATTACCTCAAACAAGATGAGCTGGTTCTTTTCATCACTATTTCATATCTTATTTTATTAGACATTTCATTTCGTTGCACAATTTTCATATTAAATGGAATTCACATGGGTTTATATTTTTTAATTCAAAATAAATTTTCAATTTAGTCATTAATTCATGCCATTAATGTCATTATGTCACAAGACATCTTCATCTCTAATGGTTTGTTAATAAATGCATTAATAAATGTAACAGATGCATCGATATTTTCGAAACATAATTCACCAAATCACAGGAATTAGAATGTTTGCACATCGATGAAATGTCACTCAAGTCAGAAGCTTTCCTGTTCCTCAATCATTTGGGTGGAGACACCCATCTCGTTGAACTCAACATCAGGTTGCTGCTCTTGTTGGGTGCCGTGAACCGTAGTTTGTTCTGAGTGATTGAACGGATGATTGATCGATGATAAGTAAAATTACAAACTTTTTAAATGCTTGCATTGTAACTGTTTATAAAAATAGATGTTTTGCTTTGCTTCTGATAAATTGATGTATGATTGATTCAACTGATTGATTGAGTGAAATGGAATGAATTTGTAAGTGGTACAAATGTCAACCCATCCAGTGCAAATTACATTGGACCAGCTGGTGCTTGCCTTCTGTCGAAAGCACTGCAGATCAATTGCATGCTGAAGAAGGTCATGATGGATAAGAATGAGTTCAACATCCAGGCACTCCATGACATTGCGCACGCCCTCTCCAGGTGGACTTGTTGTTAGAATTAATTAACCGACATTAGTCTTGATTAAGTCATTAATTAGTGGATAACATCGGTGCTTTTGTTTCCTTACTATGAGCTTAACAAAGCCGGTGCATTGACATTGTGCTGTAGACCCTTTAATTAGCATGAATTTATGCATTTATTTATGATAAATATTCATACCTGAGCAACTTTATTGTAATGAATATTTATATTTACACTATTTCTAATTACAAACTTTACAAGTTCCCATCTCATTCTATTTATACATTTAGGAATTATTTTCTGAAGAGTGTCTCAATGCCCTTCTACGACATTATGGCAATTCAGAGAGCCAATCCCGATAGGTCAGAGAAACTTGAGGAGGTCATCAAAAAGGTTCCTATTGGATGGAATAATCCATCTCGATGTGATTGCTAATCTCAGTTTTTCTGTTACTTAAATTCTGACAGATTGAATCTCTCATAAGCCGAAACAACAACCCTTCTCTACTTTTGCAAGACAAAAGCTTCACCTCCAAAGTCTACATGCTCCAGGTCTAAACACTTAACAAACTCAAACATGTGAAATTGTGAACATTTCTTGAAATACTGGTTTGTTTTTTTGCTTAGGCTCCTCTTTTAGACGACTTGGTGCAAGCTTCAAGAAGCCTCCAAAATGCCGTGAACGACACTCACGAGTCCGTGACGCCTCACAAGATAAGTCAGATTGAGAAGGCCAAAATTTTGCTAAAAGAGACTCATTCATTCATTAAAGTGAGTAAACCTCAGTAAGTGCAAATGCATTTAAAACTTAACAAGTGCAATGCTTCAAAACTTCACGTTTGCTTCGTAATTATTTTTGCAACTCGATGCATTCGACAACTTCAGACCTACGCCGAATACAACGCAAACCTCAGGAAGGAGAACATGCCAAAGAGTCCTAACCACGACTGGGAAAGACTGATGAAGCTGCTGAAGAAATTGAGGAGTTCTGGTTCTAACTACCAAACTGTAATTTATTGAAACCCAGTTGGGATTGTGATTATGATTATGATTATTTTACTCTCTTTTCTTTTGTTAACAATGTTCTTTCTCACAACCAGGAAAGTGTCCATCACCTGGTGCACTTCTTGTCTAAAACTTGTCCATGGAACTTTGAGGTTTCACTCTTCATTAATTAATTATAAAATAATCTGTAATCTATTATTATTATTATTATTATTATTATTATTAGCATTATTTCCATCTTTTATTTAAAGTTGAAATGACTTTATGATTCTTACAGATAATCAAGGAGAAGATCAACTTCAGTGACGTGAGACTACAGGAAATCATAATGAGTCCGACACTGGCGAAGATCATCGAGGACACCGAACACACGCTCAATGTCGCAGTTCCTTACGCTGCCCTCGAGTTGATGAAAGTAGTTTCTGAACTGCTGTCTTCAAATTTAACAGAGTTAACCAACAGCTTGGTTTGTTTTGAAATTTATCGAATCATTGTTATTTTTAGGCAATTGTTAATTTATTTTGCTCTCAGATGCTATGTTTGAGATGCTTATGGTTTTTCACTTGCCAATTATTTCTGTTGACCTTACTAAATTTAATAACCAAATAAAATAAATAAATTCCGAATAATTCTAAATAATTCTTTCTTTTTGGTGATACAGAATTACTAATTTATCTTGCTTTATGTCATATCTCGATGGACCAATACATTTGGTGTAAATTATACCAATGGTTATAAAAATTGCAAATTAAGACCAATATTGTCGATACCAATGTCGATGCCATCATTAGTTTCTAATGCTGGTAAAGTTAGCAACCGTTTGCCAAACATTCTCAGACAAACACTCAAGAAGAAGATGAGCAGAGTGGAACTGAGAACTTCTGTCAAATTCGAGCGAATTCCAATTATTTGAAGAGCAGAAGAAGCACTTTGAAGGAAGAGGTTATTTGGATTTTAAAAGACGATCGTTTGTTAATTACTCATTAATAAATCATTTCATATCAAGTGATTAAACAAATTAATCGTATTAATCTAACCACTTTAAATTTTCACAATCACCACAGATAAAAGGGCTAACTGATGCTTTGTTGGAGAGTAGTTTCTTGAAAGCACCCAGGATGACAAGACCAACTTCTTCTGTCATTGGTATGGAGTATTCATGCTTCAAATTTTTGACTATTTATAACTCGATTCAAAATCTTACAACTTAAAATATGGTCTTCATGTTCATGCATCATGAAAAGAATGTTGTTTGCAGGGAAATGAATTTATTTTGTTATGAGATCAACTTTGGCTGAATCCTGAGCTTGGGTGTATCTACCAACTAAATTAATGGGTTTTTTTTTGTTATTACTATTATTATTTTCCAAATAATTCTCTGAACAACTGTGGCTTGGTTGCATCAAAAATCACATAACAAAATGCAACCATGTTAATGTACCTACAATTTGTTTTGCATTACAGCCATTTCTATGGAAACAAATAATGGCTAATAATAACTATAGATGTAAAAAAATTACTAATATATTAACTTTATTATTAGGACTGTTACATACTTGATATAAACAATTTGAACATCTTTAAGATGGTTTGTGAAGTCCTCAGTAGTTTCATTTTCAGAGAGCCCAGGGTTCCTTTACCTCCCGACACTTTCCGATTCTCTCGAACATCTCAACCTGCAAAGACCGAAACCACCAAAGAAACACAAGGCAACAGTTCCCATCCCAAAGATTGGAAGAGAAAACAACGAGTAAGTGATCGGTCATACTATAAACAAATTCATTCTTTGGCCTGACTTCATTTGAACCAGAAAGCTCCATCTTTGCAAATAATTGATGGCTTCTCAAGAGGGAGGGAATGATCGATCCTTTTCAGTGATTTCTGGACATTGATGAAGATAATTTAGCATGACAAACTGCTGCATTTGAAAAGCATCACTTATTCAAGACGCCTGTATGTGGACAGCAACTGTAGCAGTGCTCATGGGGAGGACGGACGTTTGGACACGATTTAAAGGATTTGAGGTGCTACCCAGGTGTCCTGACAAGTATTTCAGTCTAGAAAATGTACCACAACTACAATGATGTGGCTTAGCACTTGAAGCTCTCCCCACACAAATAACAAAATGCATTTTAAACCTCATTCCAAAATATTTTCTAAAACTTGAAGCATTATTACACCAACAAAGAATAATCCTAATGTGTGATTGTAATGTACTGCCTGTTCTCACTTTCAGGTCAGATAAAACACCAAAACCTCTGCCAAGAAGGGTGTTATCAAAAGGTTTGTGCACCAACCTTGCATTGCTACAATGTGCATTGGAACTTGAAAATAAACATTCATAACATTGCATGCTTAAATTACAACAGAACCAAAACCAAGAGTAAAAGAACCAGGTGAATTGCAAGAGTGATAGCGATGACGACGGTGATGGCAACAAAAACATTCCTCTTTCGGCTCCATTCCTATGCAAGATTTCAATCAAGAATTTACATCAAGCACATTCTTGTTTTTCTCTGGTGATTTCATTAGGCCAATGTTTTTATAATACCTGCAAATGTGTTTTGCTTTTCTAAATGATGATATTTATTTCTTTAGCTCATAGTTATTTCAGTGATTTTATTTTGTTTTAACAATTCTTATCGCAAATTGTTTATTTATTCGACAAAGACAAGAAAACCATTTTCAGCCTGATCAATTATTCGATGACTTTGATTTGCAAAACGAGCCAAAAGAACCACCACCTGCAAAGGTATGAATACTGAACGCTGAAAACAACTCTGAACAAGTTCCGTGTAGATGATTTACATTGAACCCATCATCATCCAGTCGTCATTACACAAACACTTAGAGCAATGTTCTTGAAGTCTCACAAGCATCAAGTTAATGCAGAAAATGACTGAAATACTGAAAGGAAACTAAATGAAAAAATAATTGAAAAAATCCTTGGAAGAGATAAAGTAATAAAAATAAAAATGACTCAAAATGATTTAAAATTGAGACAAAATGAGCAGCAATCAGCAATTTGGCTTCATAAAACAGACCAACATTAAGTTTTGGTATTTGTTGTGATGGATTCAGGCTGGTGGACCTTCATAACACCAAAATTTTAAATAATTGCAACCAAATACTTTGCATTTGAACATTTGACATATTCAAAGAAGAAAATTGGATGAAATGAACATTGGCTTGATAATACTTAGGTGACATGCAATTACAGAAAGACTACATCATGAGTACACCTAATTCTCCTTCTCCAAATCCTCTGACTTAGAATTTTTTCTTTTCATCCTGGCATAGGGTCCGATCTTTGGGTCCATGATGAAATCATAGATGACTTTTGACCACGATGTGTGACACGGAAGATTGTCATAAAATTCAGGAGCCAACTTTTTTACCTTGTCAACAAAACCTACTTCATTAGAAGTGATGCACGAAGAATTACAAACTAACTCACTAACCAGTGGCAACTTGGAGCCTGGGATGTTCGGAAAGTCGTGATGTTCGTTGTGGTATCCCACATTGAAGGTGATTCTGTTGAGGCAGCCGTAGTAAGAATACGTTTCGTAGCCATCTTTGAAAACGTAGTGCTCGGAAATGAAGTGGCCAGCAAGAGGGTGTAGACCCATGGCAAGAAAAGTTCCAATTATGAGATAAGTTAGTGCCTTATAACCAAGGAAGTAGTAAATGAGGAAGTCAAAAAAAATTTGGTAAATGGAGTTGATCACCTCGAGGGAAGTGATTGGCTTTGGTCTTACAAAAAGTGGTCTTATTGCATAGAAAAATGGCTGCAATATAACCCAGACAAGCTTGGTTAAAGTGCAATTGAAAAATTTTGCTTCAAACTTAGTAGGTATGTCAACATCAAGAAGCTCATCTCCTTGATATCTATGGTGTTCTAAATGGTACTTCTTAAACATGGTGGAATAGGGTATTCCAAGAATAGAATTACCAAAAATCCCAAGATATCTGTTTGCAGCTGGACGAGAATGACCAAAAGCCATGTTGTGAGAAATTTCATGTATAGCCAAGGCCATGCTGTGGTTAATGACTCCTCCCCAACAATAGGCCAGAAAAACAACAAAAAACCAATGGACATCTTTGACCATGTATGCAGATATGATCTGTGTGAGCACCATGGCAACTACTTTGTACTTCAGTTGAGGATCATGACCCATCAGTTCTTTTATTTCAGGATGCTTTTCTGAATAATTTTCAAAATTGTGCCTATAATTAATTAGTCGCAATAATTAATCAGTGGCACGGCTAAATAAACTCTGTTTATTCTGCTAAAACCTTTGATCCGGTTACATTCTAAGATGGTTTAACATTTAACCATATGCATACATGTTTGACTGCAAAGTAATTCATAAATTAAAAGTAAATTTAGAAAATGCGCATCGATAAGACAGAACTTAGTTATGGTAACTCGATGCGAGGAAACGGCGCTTAAGGACCAAACCGTAAAACCGAGCGTTTTAGCTCGATATATTCAGAAACTCATCTTTAAAGTAGAAAATAATGTACCTAAAATCTGCTTTCGTCTTGTTTTGTGCGGCTCTTCCGTATAAACCCAATCGAAGTCATTTCTACTAACTCTCTGCCCCATTCCGTCAAGACTAGTATAGATCACCAATCGTCAAGTGGGAAGATCCAGATATTAAAAGTGGGTCTTATGACTAAGTGATGGATATTATTACATTTTTTCCCATTGATTCAAATATTTTATTAATATTAAATTTTTTATTTACTAGAAAATTGTATTGATTTTATTAATCAAACCAAAAATCAAAATCTACTTGGAACTTTGAGGCACTTAACCTCATACTGGAGTAACTTAGAATGCTGCCGGATATTAAGTAGGGTTTATGTGCAGATACGCCAGCGTTTGGAAATATTTTTTTTTTAAATGTGGTCGGAATACTTGATCAACGTAGTAATACACATTGTCTGTTCTAGCAAGGGATTTACTTTCAATCTATTCTCCCTCTTCCGGATGACCAATATGACGAAACCAGACCTCCCGAAAATGAACTGCAAACCGCACAAAATAATCTTTGTGTAATGATCAACTCCGAAACATCCTGGCAGAGCTGGCTGGCTTTCTTTAGTCGTCAACGTCTCAAAACTCACCTCCCAAAGTCAAGAGTACTGAAGAGTAATGGTAAAACCAGGGCGATGGCAAGTCAAGGGGCAGCTACCCACATTATGAAAGGTGTAAAGAGAGTAGTTATGCTCCCGTCCATAAACTAGGGTTTGCTTGGTTTTGATGGCTTAACTCAAAAAACTCATAAAACCAATGATAAATTAAACCGTCAATACACATTCCCTCCCAGAAAATGTTTCAGCACCAAGAATACAAGCTGACATAAAGAATAGAATTTTAAATAGAATAATACTCTTAAATTGAATGTGCATAAATATACAATTTAACCAAAATACATTAAGTGTTATGTCTATCAGTGATAGCCTATCATTCTGATTAGGTTTTAGGAGCTCACCTTACATCACAGTGACAATTATTACTGCTGCACCAACATATTTCATGTAATTGAGAGAAAATAGAACAATTTGATTCTCAATATTTCAAACAAAAAAAAAGACTATATCAAAAATTAAGACTATTTCCTAAAGTACTTTCTTGACTTTTTTGGCCTCGCACCAGAATGAGACTGAGAAAAAGGTGGCGAACTTGGGGGTGAGTCTGGTGACGGGTGTCTCTCATCACTGGATGTACTCAAAACTTTGGGAGTGAAACATTTTTTGTGACTGCAAACAACTCGACTCACAGGACAGGACTTGAAGGTTCCGTCCGGTTCATCCGGAGAGCAATCCGAGCGATGTCGAGATCCGGAAGAGATCTTTGGATCGCACTTGGTACAAGAGTTATAAAAAGTATTCGAAGACCCCAAATCGTCCAGACTGCCATAGTCGTAACCACCGCAGGCACCACCTTCGGATAACCTCGATGACCTGGAGCCATCCTCGTTGTGGAAATGGTAGTGGTGGTGGTTGGTAAGACTGTGGTTCATATCATCTGCATATCTCCTCCAAGATGGTCCATCTCGTTTCAAGTGTTCGGTCGGAAGTCTGTAGAGTTCATCAAATTCGGAACTTGTGAGTTTGCATCCCATTTCATCAAAGTCGTTGCTTTCTTCCTTGGATTTGCAATTCAAGTGCTTCTTGTGCATGTAGCAACTAATTTAAACAAAATTACTACTGATAATAATAATCAAAATAAAATTTATTATGAGTTTACCTTAACTCAAATGGATTCAAAGGAATATCAAGCAACATACCCACTCCACAACCTTTCCCTTTTCTCAGTCTCGATCTGCTCCAACAACAGCTTTCTTCCACATGAAATCCATGCACCATCTGCATCTTCTGACTTCTTCAGATCATTTTCCTCCTTACTTGGCCTTGCATCATCCTTGTCATTCGCAGAGCCCTTTAGAGGCGGCCTTACCTCAGGTTCGCGGCTTTGAATTCCATGTGCTGCCAGGAACTTTTCCACTTCCCATCTGGCCTGTTCCTCGAATACATCGACGTAGGTATGCGTCTTGGTTTCCTCTTCGATCTTGTCAACACAAAAATTGTGTTGCATATTCTGAAGGAATGAAGAGACCTGGTAGGATCTTTGCAATCCCAGGTCAGGTTCAGCATTCTTCAAGTTTTTGTTACAACCTGGAGCTACCGATTGATCGACAGCAGTCCTAAAATGCCTTAAAGCTTCCACGATGCCGTTGATTTCGGCATCTTCTTTCAACTTTTCATCGGTTATTTCCGCAGCCTCCTTTTCACTGTCCGACCCAGAAATGTGCTTGTGTTGAAGTTCTTTGGCAGATGGTCGACAGGAGACACTGTTGACGCTGTTGCAACTGCTGCTGGATGAGATGCTCATAAGACTGCTATTCCAGACCTTTTCCACAAGGGCAGACGAAAAGACTTGCATCGTCTCACTCGTGCAGGATGGCGACCCCCTAAAATTCCTTCCAAATTGTCCACTCATGCTTTTAGGCAGAGGACTCGATCGAAGCAAGTCCATTATGTTCGGGGAAGGAGTTCTGACGCTGGGAGGAGAGTTTCTCTCCAGGTTGTTTCGAAAGTTGTTCAGTGCCACCCTGTCTCCATTCTGAACCATGGCGTCGACATTCAAAATGTCATCCATGGAGAAAGAACAGCACAACAGCTTTTCATTGTTGCTTCTCAACTGCAACATTCTTTCCTGAAATTGCCTCTTGCATTTCAATACACCAAAGGCTATGATCAACATTACCTTATAGCTTACCTGCTCCAGAAGCTGCAAAACATCATCATTCATGGATGGCTCATCCTCGGGAGAATGGTACTCGGAAAAGAAGGAATGGGAGAGTGCATCTTCTGCGCTCACTCTCTGCTCAGCGTCAAATGCCAGCATGGACTCCAGTAATGATACAACTGCAATTTAAGACAACTGTTAAACTGAATTTCCACTGAATTGCCAATAACATCTTACTCATTGAGTCCCAGTAAGAAAAGAGCATTCTTATTGGCTGGCGAGGTTTTAGTGGATGATTTTTCAACATTTTGTTGGGTATAATTTTAAAGACTTGAGACCAGTCATCCTCGCTGAGATAAATGGCTTCGGTTATTTTTAACAGCACGTCTTGGGCACTCGATCCTGCAACGACGCGAACGAAATTCATTTCCCGAGAAATACTCGAAAACTCGAACGGACCTCGAAACATCTTCCTTCTCAGCAACATCTCGACCAGGATGCAACCTGCACTCCACATGTCGGTGGATGTCGTGTCGCTTCCCAGTTTCATCAACTTTTCAGGAGAGCAGTAACACAGACCCAGCTCGGTGTTCAAATACTGAAAGTAATCGAGCAACTGTGAATGAAACAGTCAATGCCATGCCTTTCCAACATGAAGTCTGATTGGTTGAAAACTATTAAAGTAATCAATAAAATCAAGTTTTCACCCTTGAAGGGTACAAATTTTAACATGAGCTTTCAAAATAATACAATACATATATAATGTAATACATATTGCAAAAAACATCCAAAAGTGAAACATGTTGTACAAGCTGACAAGGAGCTATTAATCCAGACACAAAAATTGCATTGATTCTCTCAGCAGTGCTGCAGAACCTCATCCAAAAACAATGTTTTTGAGGGCTTCTAAAATCAACAGAGGCATCCCATTGGGAAACAGCCAATATTGCATAGTAGAAGGTGTGTAGGAGCTGTATTTCAATATGTTTGAAAAAATATCACTCAAATGCAAGATAATTAGTCCTATGTTGTGAAAGATTATAAAAATTTCATATTAGACAACGTGTTACATACAACTATATTTCTAATTAATGGATTCAAGCTTCACAAAAAGATGCTCATTCTTGAGACCAGTGTTTATTCTTACTTTCAACTCCCCAAACCAAATTCTTCCCTATGTCTCTGCTAACAACCAATACAACCCTATTTATGTTATTTAATCCTCAAAAATTCTAAAATCAACATAAAGGATGCAAAGGCTAAATTCAATGCATGAATCAATAAATATAATGCTTGCTTATCCTCATCATGAAATTTACTGGATCTGTACATAAGATGAGTTTAGCAGTGCACCCAAATAGCTTCTAGTAAAAGAAACATTCCTTAGGCCCTAAATTCAAAATATATTCGGAGAATATCGTGTCACAATAAAAACTAATTTTGCTAGAAATTATTGCTTGCAAAACCTATATGTTAAAATGATGATATAGGTTAAAATGTTAAAATGATGATTGCAGAAATTAAATTCTCTGGTAACCCCAAATGTCTGGCAAATTGGATTTAAAATACTTCACAAATATGACAAGAAAAATCATTAAGGTTAGTATTACTTCATCCCTCATCTGTAAACCAGATATCTTCAGGAGGAGGTCGTGGCAATTTATGAGTATATTGGAAGGATTCAAGCTACCGTGACACAAATTAGCCGAATGCAGATACTTGAGTCCTCTGACGATTTGGTAAGCAAACAAAGTTGCGTGGCTAAATGTCATCTGATCACTGTACATGACATGTTCCAGGTGGGTGTCGAGAATTTCAGAAACTATGTACGTAGAGTCATCAAGAGATGAGGTCACAAGATCATAGAATGATGCTATGTTGTCGTGGTTAAACCTTCTGATCAACTCTACTTCCGTTAGAACCTCTTTCGTTAATGGCTCTGCCAGACGGTGGATAAGTACTTCTGCGCATAACAGATTATCGAATGCCGAAAAATATATCACATGTCCCTCAGAGCTAAACAATTCGGGCACAATATTTTTAAATCTAGACTCCTTTCGTTCAGGAACAATCTTTTCATTCAATCCCTTCTTGAAGCTTTTACGACTTAAATCCATTGCCAGTTTCTAACCGATCAACAATATTTTTAATCGGGTGCAAAACCCAACTAAATCCTGTTAACCAGAAATTGCTTCACCGAGAAAACAAACAGAACACCCTCGAAATGAATGGAGAACGAGATACGATGTCTATTTCAGGTCATTTTCAAATAATCCATAACTGATCGAAATTTTGTTCGAATTAACTTGCACGATTTTATTTAAAATATAAAAGCGTCCTTTACCCTTGAAATAAGTTTCATTATTTCCCGACAAATATTCTATCGCATGGAATTTTACCAATCTGGAAGATAACTAAGTAAAAAGTATTCAGCACGAATTTGTGGGCTTTTACAAGTGCCGTTGGAAGACTTACATATAATAAATAACCATGCCAATGAAGTGCATTAATTTATCTAGAATTCTACTTGACTTTGCGTGGTTCACGCTGTTGTTATTGAAATAGTACGCAGTTCAATGCACTCATATACATAAATATTATTTTCTTTTCTTGGCGACAACATTTAATAATAAAATGTCCACGAGAGTGAACGCATTTAAAACTTAGACCAAATCAGGTCAAGTCGATCCAATTTTACAACACAAAGATGAATATTATACGATTAATTTTACCAATAAAACCTGGGAGAGACAATTCCATAAAAAAAACTATGCATATAATCTGCGCATGACCAAGTAAAAAAATAACAATCATATCAAACTTATCTCAATAACATATCAAAATAAATATATCGATATGCTGTTGAGAAATCAAAAGAATCCCGGAAGCAAAATCAAAAGATAGATTTTTCTACCGATCATTCAGATGAAAACCCATCAAATAGTTTACGTTACTCCAATTACACTTAATTAGACAATTGTATGTTTACAGACTTCTTTGTTGCACCGTTAAACAGCTAATTGCATAATCGATTTATATGCTAATCATAGATATTTTTTTTTAATTTGAATAAAGTCAGCCCGAACATTTAATGTTATCATATCATCTTGTCAATTAGCATTTCAACGAAATGAGTTCATGTTAGAGACAGCCAAAACATATCAGTATAAAAATTCCGCTACCTGTCCACATATGATTGATGTTTACCTGTATAATACCTGAAGTGGTTCAAGTTATGTAATAAGTGACAAATTTAATGGACTAAAGATAATCTTTTAAAAATTTTTTAAAATGTAACAAATGGCAAAAGTTCTCATACTTAGAGAATTTAGAGAATAACATCTAAAAGTAACGGCACTTTAATGAGAAATGTTTATTTTTGTTACAACATTTTTATAATCTTCTATTTGTAACTCACCTGTGGAGCTAACCTATTTGCATAGGATAATTAATAATTAATTATTTCCTACTTACCTTTGAGTAAAGTTATAATAAAGTTAACCTTGTAATAAAATAGAAAAATTTAGTGAGGCGTTTCAAACGATTGTGTTTGAATTCAAAATGGCTTCAAAAGGTAACATTAACAGTGACATCAGGTTATGCGACATGATTGTGGATATCTTGTCAAACAATCCCAAAGGTTTGACTGTCAGTCAAATATATGCATTCCTCAACAGAGACAAGTTATTCGATCCTGCCGACAATTCTTGGAAAGGAAATGTCAGACATATACTGTCAAAGAAGAAGTACTTTCTCAAATCAGACTATAAGGAATCATACAAACGTGGGAGATTCTGGGTGTTTGATAGAAAGCAATACAACAAGTCGAGACAGGTAAAGTTTGTGCTTATCCACTATTTTTGGTCAAAGTTTAATCATGGTGTTCCACTTTGTAGCGCCAAGGTCTACCAGTCGATTCTCAAGATATCTCAAGTATATCTCAAGAAAATGAATTCGTTGAACACAATTCATTCAATGCATTACCCTCATTCAACTTCAATGAATCTACTTACTATTTACACAACCAGGAAGAGAAAAGCTCAAACATTTTCAACATAACGAATTATAACAACGTAAATCAAAGCCAGTTCTGTGTTCCTGCCTACGGATCAGAGTTCAACATGAGTTATTCTGCTCTGCTCGATCCTTTCCATCATAAGACTTTCTATTTTCCCCCTCCTGAATTTGGATGGAGTTCTGATATCACTGGTACACACGGATCAAATTGTTATATCAATACATAGTAATGAAATGGATGTTTTGGTAAAATATAATTAAAATATAATATTGTTTATTGTTGTAATTTTTGAGGCTTTTGTCAGAGATCGTTGGGAAGCAAGGCATTTAAAAATAACATAAAAGTGTCAAATGTATCAATACGGACCGAGCGGTCCATGATTTGATGTCAAGATCTTTGAATCCATTCGACAACATTCATCCTAAAAAATAGCTGTTCCCCACGATTTGGTCAGTCCGGACTGAAGGTTTGCATGAAATGACTTTAAAGCCATTCACTTAGATCAAGAAAACGAATTGTTATTCTGGGAAATATAAAGCGCAGTTGTTCTCCAAAGTCATGCAAATTTACTGTTTGAAGGCAGCGGTGGTTTTGCCAAGGCTACCATTGAATGTATGATAAACTATGATTGAAACGAAGAATGGTAATGAGGCCGAGTATTGTTACTTGTCGTACGTCGGGGCTAATAAGTTGACGAGGGAGCCTCAGGCTGCCGATTTGAGCCCTCGCTTTCCCGGTATATGCGCGGCACGAGTGAAAGACAGGTAGGACGGCACGTGACCTAGGAGAGATTTGAGAACCAGTGTATGTATCTCTTAGTCTATTCGTTGCAATATATGTCGCTAATGCAGGCCATGAATAAGTGGAGTATGAATAAGTGAAAGTAAAAGTACTGAAGCTGCTTTTGTAATAGTTTTCAAGTCATTCGTCGACCATCTTATGCTATATTATTGTGACCGTACATCATTCCATCATGTTTCAAACGTAACTGTCTGAACTAATGTCAAACTGCTGAAACTAGAAAGTGTTACTTCTAAGTAGTAACATTCACACTAATGAAAGTGTTTTCCTCAATCAATGTGTAATGGATAGTCCTACAGAAATTACTGTGACGTTTTGTAATATAGCATAAATTAGTATAGTGTAATATAAGTAAGTAAGTTTATTTATTTAGCGCCATAAGCGTGAGCGTCAGGGGCGCTTAGACCATTTATATAGCGCCGGCTCCCAGGGGCGCTTTGTGGTTGTGCAAGCTGGGTTTCGAACACGACACGTAACGACTGTTGCTTTTACCGTCATTCGCAGGAACGCTACCCTCTGAGCTAACTTGCACAATATAAACATAATAAGAGAATTTAAGTTTGTTCAATTCATAAATCATGCTATACTATATTTTACAGCTTGGATTTTGAATTTCCGCATGGTTGTAGAGATTTTTAAACGTTTCTGGAGCCGAACAATTGCTAAATGCCTTAATTTCAAGATCGTTGATTTCACATCAGGGGCGCACCCAGAATTTTTTTTCAGGTGTTTTGATTTTTGAAGACCTCTTTTTAGGTTTTATCTTTCCGGACATGATTTTTTTTAATGTTATGCCGATATTATTTGTTAATCGAGACATCGATTAAGACCAGTTAAAAAATATATTTATCCTTTTTTTTTCATTTAGCAGTTTTAGGGGTTTTAGGTGCTTCACATCAAACCTTTATAGATTTAAAAGAATTTAGGCTCATTTTATTCACAAATTATTCTACGTAGTGCAATGGTAGGATCTTTCATTGTCCTTATGGTTTTTGTGGATTCCAGTTTCGTATAAAATCACAAAACCTGTTGAAAATACTGTTGGAAGGTTCATGAGTGATAATGATGTTGGTCATGACGAGAGATTATCATCCATTTTACGACAGGATATTCCGACTAAGATTAGTAATATTCTATACAAATTCCTCTATTAAGTTAACCTCATAAATTAAATGAATTGAAAGAGACCCATATCAACTGTGGTGCTGCAAGGCTGATACAAGCTTGCTTTTGTTTCGAGCATTTCTTCTCAGGTGTTAATATGAGCATCCACAAGTCAGACAAGAAATCAATTTAATTAATTGTCCGGGTGCCGGCAGATTGATTTTCTAAAAGGCCTCATCACTCCTTTTCAGTTGAAACAAAATAATTACTAAGTCAGCATGAACCAACACTCAATACTAGAGCATTGTAATGTATAACTGATTCACCATGTTTTAAAACTGAAACTATTCCATTTGTTTAAAAATATTGTTGGGAATCCCAACCTAGCCCAACTGATTAAAGCAAGATATTCATAAACAAGCTCAAACAATAAGTTCCAACCTGATTGTTCTGTTGAAGAATTTAAATAACGTGAAAGACAAGAAACACGTGAGGGGAATGTGTCAACTCTTCATTGATACAAAAAGATCTCCATGCTGACATGTCTCGATGTGAAACTTTCATGGACTGAGAATTGAATGAAATCTTGTGCATCAATAAAAATCATTTATCAGGATTTTGCCATAAAAGATGACCACCTCAAAGAACAATTTGTGGTAGCACTTGATTGTAGAATCACTGTGGGCTTCGGTCGATGGTCCACCATTGCATAAAAATAAAATCGACGGGCGTTCGTAAGCGTCGCACAAAACACAAAAATCAACTTCTCAGTGCGCAGTTAAATGTTTACCGTGCGCGTAAATGTTTAAATCACGAGAAAGCAATCTTATTAAATCCAAAATTCACGTAAAAAAAATAAATTGAAAAGTCGGTAAAATTTACAAATAAAACATGAAAAAAATCATCCATCGAAAAGATTCCAAGCAGAGAAATGCAAACAGATCACAGTCGCTCGGCTCTTCCTCCCGGCACGAGGGCAGTCATAAAGCCGAGCAATGAACATCGCGAGCACGACAAAGAAAGCGACCTCTTGAGATGCAAAGAAATAAATTCTCACAGAGTATTCTTGGGAGAAGGAAGGTCCGACCATAAATAACAAAGTAGCCACAAAAAAACCTCTCGTAGCCGGTGAATGATGCCAGGGATTTTGATGATCGTCCGGTCGACGCATCGTGAAAAAAAGCAATTTGACAGGCAGGCGAGTTCCTCAGGATTTCAGAGGGTTTTGCACTGCTTCTCCTTGATGGGAATGTGTGGATATCTGAGGGAGAAAAGGTGGGCTGAATGAAGAAACGAATGAATAATTTACGACGCAATGCTCAACCTCTTCCTGAAGGTGGGTTCATCCTCTGAGAAGGGAACCTGCGTGAGTTTTGAGTATTTCAGAACCAGGAGATCCCCCACCTCGCTGATGATGTTGAGTGCCTGGAAGAAGCAACGAAACACCGGTGCTGACATAAGCTTCCACGACCGACATTGGCAGAACAACTTACCCTGTCAATCATTTCCTTGGTGTGAGCACCCGAGAGACAGAATCTCGCCCTGGACTCAATGATAGGGGTGGCAGGAAATCCAACCACCACAGTTGCAAGGCCTCTTTTCAAACACTCTCTGCTGAATGCCCTGCAAAGAAAAAAATCATAAACATGAAGTAATAATTCATGAGATCATCCTTTAAGCAGTGGAAAAGAGAAAAAAGTATGCTTTTCTATTTTTACTCACGCTATCTTGGCAGGACAGAATATCAGGAGGGGTACGACCGGGGAGTCCACGTTCCCATAGATGATGAACCCCATCTCATGCAGACGTCTCCTGAAGTACCTCGAGTTCCAGGCCAGTTGACCCAAACGATTCTGGCCTTTTGAAAAAAATTGAATTTCAAAACGAAACGAACACCTAGAACGCAATGCGTCTACCGATCGATCAAATCGATCTGTTTACCTTGGAGAGCGTCGACACGACCCATGATGATGCGCATGGATGAGATGATCTGCTGGGCAACAGGTGGCGACATGCTCGGAGAATAGCAAGCACTGTGCGACTTCAGTCGGATGTGATCGATCAGCTTCTACAAAATGTTACCGTCGCATACAATAAATGTTCCGTAATTAATCGGCTAAAATTGGTAAATGGTAAATTGCTGACATGAATCTTTGATGAAGTTTCTAGCGAGTATCCAAGAATGTTCGGCAAAGTATCAATCTTGTGATCAATAAAGAAGCAAGAATGATTTCAATTCAACAAGTTGTTCTGCATCCACAAAATGCTTGCAAAATAACTTTCATTGAATTCAGCATTAACACACCAGATAATTATATGACAGAAATTATCACATCAAAATCACTCTAATAAGGGTTGAATTGGTAATAACTTATTTTTAATAAATAATGTTCGTCTGTTCTCATGGTGATGATGATGATCACATTCAAATAGGATCATCCAAAAATAAGATGACAAAAGTGATGAAGTCAGCACATGTAATCATGATCACTTCAAACGAAACACTCAATGGTGCCTTATTATATTGCCCACTTTTTCTTGAAAGATTTAAACACTCTCGGCTTATTTATTTTTAGCGATCTGCGTCATTGCGAACTAGCGTCGCGAACGATCGAGCCCAACCTAGGTGAATAGGCGATATCAACAACACGACGACTAGCTCACCTTTGTTCCCCCGATGTATCCACCCGCCGATCCAAAACTTTTGGTGAAAGTGCCCATCATGATGTCGACATCTTTCGGGTCGCAATCCCAATAGTCCACGACGCCCCTTCCCCTGGGACCTAGGGCACCTATGCTGTGGGCTTCGTCCAGATACAGGTAGGCCTTGTATTTGTTTTTCAGTGCAATCACTTCGGGCAGTTTTATTATGGAACCCTCCATGCTGTCGATTCAAAATGTTGAAACTTTTTAACTGACGACAATCTAGCGGCGAATCATCTACGACATCGTGGATTAATGATAAGAGTGATAACGCTCGACTGCAAGACCACGAGATGTCTTCTCGAATTGCATCGAGGATATCACCAGCCGATAACGTGGTCACAAATGTAACCACACCATGGAAGTTTTATTTATCTGTGATATTGAAACCACCATGAACATATCTCATGTCCAGAATTATTACTTCCTTTAGAAGCATTTTGATCTCGAGACTGGCAATACAATTTTTTTATGTAATCTTTGCATTTAAACTCAATTAAAGATTAAAATCGAATCGAATTAATTCAAAACATAATCAATATTAATTGACTTATAATCAATATTAATTGCTTATAAGTCTCGATCGATCTAATCCTGCCGACCAGTCGACGGACGGAATCGGCTTAAAAAATCGTGCGATTCGAAGGATGCCTTGCGCTAAACCATCAAAGAGCAGCAGGAGAACGTTTGCATTCCAACCTGTACACCCCCTCGACGATGATTAGATCTTCCTCCAGGGTCGATGAGTGCGGGGCTGTCCATCAATTATGTACTTCCTCAACTTCTCTTCCAAGTCTTCCATGTCTGTAATTTACATGTTGAATTCATTTCACACGAGAGCTTCGAGCAGCTACTGTGCGACCACTTGATGCATGAATTGGTGAATGGACTTTAGTGAGGTAAGTGAATAGGGATGTCATTAATTAATGGTGGCACGACAAGGAGGAAGGTAATGTAAGAAGTTTAATGCAACTACAATGTGATGAATAAATATATGCAGAAGAAAACAAACTATTATGCTTGAATGTCTTGATGACAGAACCGGAAAGCCTTGCGCCCAGAATAAGCGAGGAGTGGTTCAGTTCGTCACTGAGGATCAAACACCCCTGCGTGATAACGATGCACATTTTATGATACGTGATAATGATAACTTGACATGTCACATGGCAGTGGTACCCTTTGGATGATGATGATACCTTTTGATGTATATGGCAACGATACCCTATCACGATACATGATACTGCTACTCACTCATCACCTCATCCATTTGCAACTAGTCAAAACAATGTCAATCTGGCAAGTCACAGTTTTTACTAAAGAATGCACGAATTAATTAATAAGCGGGGTCTCGTTTGCATCCCGCATCATAATTTATGCACTTCTTCAACTTTCCACGTCGCTTACACAGCTTAGGTCGTCCTGCGCAATTTGTAAACATTACGCGAGCTTCAAATAAACCATTCGAAACAGCGTTCGCAGGTGCAAGCGTAATTGATTCGATGCTCACGTGCGTCAAATGAACGAGTTATGTAAGACGCATTCGAGCAACAAACAGTTCATAACTCACAGTTCGAAAGACATCAAATATTTGCACAAATGACTTCAACAATAAGAAGCAGTCAGAATCTAAACTCGAACACTTTAAGCTCGCAAACAAGCTCTAACATGTCCTTTCGTAAGCCATCGTAAAATGTTTTTAGCGACGACCGAACTTACTCTCTCCATGAGGATGGGAATGTTCATGGAATTGGTTGCGAACCCCATGCCGAAGGTGATGGCAGATTCCACTCCTATGAACTCGGCCACCAGCGATTCCAGTTCGTTGTGTATTTCCAGGTTGCCTGTTTTCATTGAATGCAATTGGATGTTGTGAATGACATTTGCAAACGTCATCGTGATCGTCGTCATCAAAACCAACCTAACTCGTGTCTCGTGGAGCAAATTCCTGGGCCGAACTTGGCCGTGGCTTCTTCCGATTCGTCCGCACATCTGCCCGTGTTCTCGGCAAACCCCAAATAATTGTAGGAACCCATGTTGAGGGCTTTTGAAGCGGTTCCAGAATAACTAAAATATTAATATAAATTGAAACCCGACATACCTAACCGAAACAATTCGGCCGACAATAAACCTAAAAGTCCATCCGCAATCGGGAGTCATTCTGTCCATTATTTCAAAGGTGGCTCCAGGCACTGTTGTGATCGGACGGTTCCAGCAATCTCTCACCCTCCTGTACAAGTTCCTATTGTAGAAACTCTCAAAACTTTGATAAAGAGGAACAAAACCCTGGAAATAATCAAGCCTTCGTTAGGATTCCATCATAAAGACTAAATTAATAATGCTTCAATAAACAGACCTCCTGGACCTTCTCAGCAGTAGATGGATTGTAGAATATGTTATGCCTCCTCAAAAAGTCTCCCACATGACCAAAAACAATCAGAATGCCATATCCCAAATAGGTCAGAATTGCAATAATGAGTGGAGTCTCTTCAAAACTTTCAAAATTTTTTGAATGGAAATCATTTTGGTGATCTTTGGTCTAAAATCAAATGAAAAATTGACTTCGACACATTTATTACTATTAGAAGTACAAGTTCTCTTCTACCAATATTTTTAACGATTCATATTTATTTACATTTAATATTTAACGAGAAAAGCGACTGTTTCCAAGAACTCAAAGAATAATCTAAATACAACATTTATTCTATTTCGAAAGCATCGTTAAATAACTAATAGAGTTTTTAATAACACCAACAACAAATTATTACCTCCATCTTGGGGCATTTACCATCAGAATCGTCGCGACAACTGCGGTATTTACTTTTACAGGTCGACATATTCGTTTCTAATTCATATGACTTCACCCGAGAGATTGACTTTGGTAAACCATCCAACGAATCGATCACACCTCTGTTCCCCGGCCCAGGAGCTCTCAATAACAACCTAAAACTCCGGTAGACTGCAAAACGCCCATCTTTACTTAGATTCACTATTAATATCAAAAGTTTTTTTTTTAAAGATGTATTCATGCCGATGTTTATTTTAATACATATATTTTAATAGTGTCGACGTGAACCATTAACGCCTCAAAATGTTAAGATGATAAAATTAAATGTGGAAGAATAATACTTTGTAAATTACATTTGTTCGTTATTTAGTAGAAAAATTGTAATTTAAGCTTAAAAAAATTAGCATTAGATTATAACATGGAAAACTCTGTTCGAAAGCTATCGGCAGCTCGTAATGATGTAATAATAGTAGATACTAAAATGATACATTACATTAAATTTAGGTTATATCATTAGTGTAAATATTTTAAAACTCATTGTTAACATTGAAATGATTCACTAACTTCCCTCAAGTTATGCGATTTTAAGTGGACATAACAACACTGTACGCGAAGATAAAATTAACGCAATCTTTAATGCCGGCATTTCAGAGTAGTTAACAAAGGCCGTTTTGCAAACCGACGGAAGAATTTAAGAAGTGCAGAAAGAGACAAATTAACATGAAATTAGCTAGTTTTAAGCAAACAGCGCATCTGCATTCTAAATGCTCCGTCCCTGGTTCTACGCAATTAAAAGATAAAAACTCGTACAATTAATTGCAGACATTCCCTAAGAACTTCTCCCTTACAAACCTAGGTGGATGTGTTTTTCCTAAAACAAAGATTCTACAAAAGTAACCAGGGAATATCTTTTATACAATGCTTATAATAGATGGTTTTAATCTGCAGAAATATTTTTCTAAATCATGATCTTAAATGTTCGCCTTAGGACATGGCCTTAAGAGAAGAGCTTCAGAATCCAAACAAACTATTTATCAAGTATTTCATTACGAAACTGACGATGTTTGGGCTGGGAAAGATCGCCAACTATTTTCATTTAATCAGAATGCCACCAATTAGGATCAATTACATTCCTGTAACTTTAAAAAGATTATTCTAAGAAAAAACATCCTTGGAAAAATATAAATAAACTGGAACTAATGATATATCGGACAATAAAAGGATTTGAGATGCCACATTGCCACTTGGCAACCGCTTGGCTAGGAAGAATGACATTATTCACAGTTGAATTAAACGCATTGGCTTTCAAGTTAATTAAAATGATCGGATAATTAAGTTAAATTTTAATTTTGAGGCCTAGGTTTTTCTATTACTCTCATTGTTTATGTGAAATTCCAATGACAAGAACAGATATCCTAATACTCGCATGACAATGAGACGTAGAGAGTGTTGCCACTATTAGCAGTTACTCACTGTACTGCATATTAATGAGTTTACAAACATCATCATTTCTATCATCTCCTTCTCAATCATCATCGATGAATGACGTCATCATCATGTAGTGAAGTGCCCTAATTGAAAGAGACTCAAGCCGGTCGTTAATATGTCAGACGAGTCCCCTTTATAGATCATTTATAGATCATGGCAAGTACCCTTATGAGGTGCTCCCTCATGTTACGCTCCAGTGAGTTTTACACATTCCACGTCTTCGTTAATCCATGCTGCTGATGCCTTGCATGCTTCCTTACCATCGCATATTACTGCCACCGCATCACCAACACCATCATCATCACAATTATAATCACCATCACTTCCGTCATCATCATCGTCTTCATCGCGAACATCGTCATTATCAACTTTACTGGCTTCGTGATCATAAACATTTCTAGTACTAGCATCATCATCATCATCATCGTTGTCATCGTCACCGTCACCGTCATCGTCGTCGACGTCGTCATCATCGTCATCATCATCGTCACCGTCATCGTCATCGTCATCATCATCGTCATCATCATCATCGACAGCACCATATGCAACCACCAGCAATAGCAATACCAACATCGTCATCCTCTGAACCATCATCTTCGTCGTGATAATTTCATCATCCGCTGCAGCAGGGTTGTACTGAACACGTTTGCTTCCTCATATTTGAGGCTTCTTCTGTCGTTTCACCTCCTTCTGAGATTCGCGAATCAAAAATGGAGCCGAAAAATCCTTTGCTCACCATTATCACCACCACCACCACCACTACCATCATCATCATCACCATTGCAATGGTTATAATTATCATCTTCATTCAAATCTTTTTTTGATAATGACTCCAGACTTTCTTATTAATTATTTCGATCAACTCCCGAAGCTTCTCAACAAAAGACCAATTAATTTTTCAATTCATCTTCAAATTAATATTCGGTCAGCATTCAACAATGTTTTTCTTTTTCGGACAAAAAAAAAGAAGGAAAGAAAAAGTAGTTGGAGTTTAATTTCAAAGGAAGGACAAAATAATCGACCGACGACGAACGCGCAAATACATAGGAAGGCATGTGAATTATGAACTTAACTTTTTCCTTCGCAAATCTGACTTCGGGAGAAAGGAGCAAAAAAAGGGAAACAAAAAGAATTATATCAAATAGACGAACAATTCCCACTGGGCTGAGGAAACAAAGCGAGCGTGGAATTTATATTTCGCTTGTGACACCGGCCAGCGTCCTCGGCCAGATATGAGCATCACGTTTGGTACAATTCGTTTCGCTGTGCTTGGCTTTGAGCAAAGGAAGCGTTGTGCTGAAGAGCTGTGGAGCTGTCTTCGTCGGAGTGTTCAAGTTTTGCGAATAGTGTTGTTGCTGCTGGAGTTGTTGTTGGAGTTGTTGTTGTTGGTGGTGTTGTTGGTGTTGTTGTTGTTGGTGGTGTTGTTGTCTAGGCGGTGAAAGTCGAAAAGACACCTGCGGTTTGTGACGGACCGGAATCATGGAGGACAGAAGCGGTTGATCGAGAGCAGTCTCCATGTACGAGTGGCTGTCGTGTTTCGACTTCTTCCTCGCCTGTTTTGATCTCTCGTCCTCACTCAGTCCCCTCCCGCTGTCGGAGCAGGTGCTGTCACTGTCCGCATCGGTTCTGTGGGACCGATGGGACCTTCTAGGGTTGTTGAGGATGCCGTGGTGCAGGGAGGGGAGTGCATCTTGGCGCAGGTTGCAACAATTGAACGGATGTTCGTACTGACCCAAAGAAGGCTAAAAAAATGTTGTCAGGCTTCAATTTAATCTTCTAGAATTTATTCCTTTAGTAAAGTCCTTAACTTCTCTCGCTCAGTCGCTTCTAATTAATTCCTTAATATTTTTAAATTACTATTTTAGAAATAATATTTATGCAAGCATATTGATATATTTTTTGTAGAGAAATTATAATTATTATATACATAATATTAATTATTATTAGGAATTAATTATTATTAGGAATTACTTATATTATTGTAATAGTCAACATTTACAACTTGTTTCGGTGTGGAATTATTTGTCTCAGAATTGAAATATTTCATTACCAATAAAAGCGATAACAGATTCACATCGTTACGCATCACAGACCACATCATCATCATCATCATCATCATCATCATCATCATCATCATCATCATCATGATAGCCGTCAAAAAAGCACCGAAGAAAACCAGTAAACTCTCGGTTGTTGTTGACGATGAATGCTCTGGTTGATGGTCGCCCTCATAAGGGATGAAAATTTATTTCAGGAAGAACTCCTCGCTAAGCGCGTCCACCGCGTGAAATATTGGAGACATTTCTGCTTCTCCTTTTGTGCTTCAACTTCGTTGGTGGTCCGTTATTACGAGGCAAAGTTTCATTAAAAAATGCATTCTCCGCGGGAATTTCGCGTGCTTGGAATGATTCGAAGACGATCGCAGAGGCGCGAAATCGAGTATCACTCCGTGATGTTGAATATTTGTAAATATTACTGAGTATTACCGAGTTTTACTGCATATTACTTAGTATTTCTGCGTATTTCCAACTAATAATATCACTGCTTACTAGAACATTAAATTGAGCGTCACTTGATGCACTCAACTCAAACGGGTCAAATAAAATACATTGTTACTTAGTATTTCTAGTATTAGCACATTACTTAGTATTTCTGCGTATTTCCAACTAATTATTATTAGTTATAATAATTACATTGTTACATCGTTACATCGTTACTAATCATTACAGCATAACATTAAATATTGGCACAACAGCGGCTATAAAGAGAGGGGCCCATTAAGCCTGCCTGCCAATTTATCACCTGCTGAAACAAACGAGTTGCAGATGGCGACAGCTTTATTCTCATCTTCCATCACAAACTTCCTCCTCATGATGCTCCATTTCATCCCTTGTTATCGAAAGTTTATCGCTGCCAAACTCCTGCCGATCGCGGAGAACTCGCTCGGTTTGTTTTCCATCTGGAGAGTTTAAATTCTTCTCCATATTTTTCTGCTCCGTTGCACAGTGTTGCTTCAAAAGGGAACAAATTCCGGGAATATTACGCGCCATTTACCGGGCACTAAACAACTACTAAATTAAAAACTATTAAGAATTAATAAAGGTGAAATTTCACAGGACGATTTCATTTTTATGACACACGGGAACAATACGCGAGGTGAGGACATAAAAACGTGTGGAAGATAATTTTGGGGAAATTTTATGGGAAGCACGATGGTAGTGACAATGAAGACGATGGTGGTGACAAAGAAGATGATGGTGATGAAGTGGCAATGATGGTGAAGTGATTTTGAAGGCGATGGTGATGATGGCTATCAAAAGCAGCTCGACCAAACCACTCCACACTCCATCACTGCGCATAAATATACTTCATACTCACGACAGGTGCATGGAAGTCGCCAGAAGAATGGACCTGGTTTTCTTCCTTCAGCTGTTTTTCAACCTCATCGACAGCGTCCAGTTTTCCCCTGAGACCTGGCAAAAGATGGAAAGCCTTCAAAACCACTGTGGTTCTTTGTTCTGGTTAGCATCATAAAACGTCCGAGATTGATGCGACGGAGTCATGCTGGAAAAACTCGTCCATCCATCGCCAGGATGGAGTTTATCCCTCCATCCATTCCGATGCTTTCTCTCGAGGACTTTGGGAGCGAATTTGACGGCTGAAAAACGTTCTTATCTGAGTGCTGGAATCATTCAGAGGTTCGGCCTCAACTCGTAACGATTGGCAACAATAAAGTAACAGCCTGATAACAGAATCGTGGCTAGGAACATGGTCATTACGTCAGTCCAGTTATATCTCGAGTTTTTTATCTGCTCAGGGGAGGCGCTGAC
>MPNW01000628.1:42500-61053 GCA_011800805.1 Hirudo medicinalis
TCCACTCCCAGAATCAGCGTCCTTGACAGTGGCGTGGGCCACGAACAAACCCGTGGCCGCATTTTCGAGGACTTCTGCCTGTTGCGAGGTGGTGAGGAGGTTGATGCTGATTTGTGGGGCGTTGTCGTTGACGTCATCAACCAGGATGACAATCGTTGTCATGGCAGTGAGCGAGTATTCTGCCGAGTCTTCGTTGAAGGCCGACACTGTGACCCTGTGTTGTTTGGCTTGTTCGTAGTCGAGTGAGTGCTTCAGATAGAAGCGACCAGTTAGCTGTTCAATGCCAAACAGGTTCTGGTCGTCAGATATGACGTAGGTGATGTCGGCGTTTGTCCCGATGTCCTTGTCTGTAGCTATCACGGTGAGTATGGATAGACCGACCTGGGAATCTTCTGAGACCGTGGCCTGGTAGAAGGACCTTTCGAAGACCGGTGGATTGTCGTTCGAGTCGAGAACGACGATGTCGATTACGGTTGATCCAGACCTGGGCGGTCTTCCTCCATCAATGGCAATCAGGGTGACCTGAAACGCAAAGGTCGAGCGTTCAATTCTCGGCCTGGGAAGACGTTATTGCGTCCAGTCGAGCGTACCTCGTAATGGTCCCTGAGCTCTCGATCCAACTTTGAAATCAGTTTCAGACGTGCGTCCACAGACCCGTCGGCATGTTCGGCCATTTTCAATTCGAACTCATTGAATCGACTCAACAGTTGGAACTCCTGCGACGTATTAAACCAACCGCGTGTGACTTCATAAAACGACAAACTCGTGCACAATCGAGAATATTTTTCAAATTTAACGAGACGGTCGGTAATTCGCATTGTCGTCGAAGAGAGACGAATTTTGAAAGGATGATTCTTAGAATTAGCATCGTTTTTTTTATATTGATTTTTTTAGAGGAATAAATTGCCAACAAGATGAAGTTCAAGACTGAAATTCTCTTCAACCATGTGCCTGACCTCAATCTCTTGGCAACCTTTTTGTCAAGTTTATTGCTTCGCACGCGGGGTTTGCGACGTTCAGTGATTCCTCACTCCAGTCGTGTTGCGAATTAACATTTCCATCCTTTCAGTGGAATCATTTCATCGGTGGATGAGGTGATGAAAAAGAAAAACCGAAAGAAAGACCCGCAGCTTGCACTCGAACCTTCAGACGATGCACACTCGAGCGAGGAAAGCGGGGAGAAGTCATAAAACCAGTCGTAATGAAGGCCAGTCAAACTCGGTAGAAAGACGCGTTGTTGAGCATGAAATGCGAGATTAAAAGTAGCAACCTGAACGACGACGCACGGTTCAATAATTTGTTTCATCGGCGCACCATCTGCATCAGAGGAACACACGCACGTTCAGTACTTGCAGAGAAATGCGAGATGTCTCGGATGAGAGGCCGAAGAGGTTGAAGCTGTTGAAGAATGTTGGTTTCTTGAGGGGCAATCAAATCGTATTACACCTCCGATGTACATGCTGTCACCATCGTTCATCATCGATCATACCTTCTCGCCATTCTCATCCTAATTTCTTCCCTCTATTTTCATTACTATTATTGTTGTCACCACCGCATTCATTGTGGCAATCATCATCCTCGTCATCGTCATCGTCGTCATCATCGTCGTCGTCGTCGTCGTCGTCGTCGTCGTCATCATCATCATCATCATCATCATCATCATCATCATCATCATCATCAGCATCAGCATCATCATCATCATCATCATCATCATCAGCATCATCATCATCATGAGTTTAATCATCATCGCCATCGCTATCAAGACCGAGGAGTCATCATTTTATCATTTTACCAATCCCACTATCACATCGACATCTCCATCACTCTCCTCCAATTGCTGCACCCTCTCCTTCCAACTCAACATCTCTCGTCGCTAAGCAACTGTTTAGCTCCGACATGATTAATTTATTAGGAGCTATTATAATGAGCTGATTAATTATTAATGCGCATTGATTATTAAGTAGCAAGTACGTGAAGGATTTGCGAGAGAGAGAGAGAGAGATGATTTGGGAGAGGATGATTGAAAATGCTGGATGAAAATAAAAATATCCACTCGGTCGAAACAGTGAAAGGATTGACTTTGTTTAAATTATAATATTTAATTATAACATTATTATTATTATTATTAATACGATAATATTTAATATTATTATTATTACAATAATATTTAATATTTATTGTATAACCATTAATAATAATATTTCATATTATTGTAATAATAATTGTAATTGTAATAAATAATTGTAATAATTATTAACGTTGATGAAGGAAATTGCAGCAGCTCGTTCGACCGACCTGAACATCAAAGACTCCCTCGTCATCGTCTTCAGCTGTGGGCAGCAGGAACAGAGATCCAATCGGAGACGATTCCACAATTTCCAGTTTGAATCTCTTCTTGAGGAAGCGCGGAGAATTGTCGTTGATGTCGATGATGACGATGGTGACTTTGATGATCTTGAAGTACTGCAGTGGCTTGACGACAACGTCGAAGGTTAGGGTGCACTCGACAGAGCGGTGGTTGGTCTTGTGGCTCAGGGCGTGAGAGGCAGGACACATGGAGTCCCTGTCCATCCTTTGGACCAGGAACAGATCACCAGATGTTTCGTCCAATCGAAACAAATTCAAGTGACTGGAAAGCATCTGAGACGACTTGAAGTGGAACCTGATGGGAGACTTGTTGGTCGTGTTTCTGTGCTTCTGAGGGTGCGATGGGTCGTGGAGACCCGAGTCCTTCTTCACGTTGCCCAGGTGGTGAGGCACTGCCAGCTCCTCGTGGGTTCGATATTCCACCGTTTTGCTGTCGTCATTTCCAGCTGCAGAGGAGCGATTCCAGGTGAGCAGAATGGTGCATGCGACAGCAATCCAGAAAAGGAAAAGGTTGCCGAAAATCTCTGACATCATGGCGGGCTTTGCATCTACATCGTCTGCGCCTGAGCGATAAAAGAGTTAATTTCGTCGTGTTTATTTGTCAGACGCGCGAACCAATCCTCGGCACAAGTTGTTCAAGTGGCGAGCAAAAAAGTCATCCCGAGGCGGCAAATGTGAGATTGATTGCATTTGTTCCAAACTCGAAGTAACGAAAAATAATTTCCCAGGAAACTTTTCATTGCCTAATGATGGAAAAAGAAGGCAGAAGAATGAAATTGGTGTCTGATCACCTCGCAATCACACGCCATTCATTCTGCTCTGATTTGCACGCGCAGATGTCCTTGACGGAGTGCAGATCATCCAATTAGCAGCCATGAAAACCTCGTCATCACTTTTTTTTTCTCTTAGAGTGCTTCCCCAAACTGGAGTGGATATTGTTTCAGCAATTCACAATAATTCATAGCAATTCACATCAATGCATAACGATTCACAGAAATTCTCAGCAACTCAGAATTTGCGGAGATCATGTAATAATAATTTTTTAAACTCAAACAGAAACAAATAAGAGGCTTACTCTGAATCGATTTCTCTGCCTTTGTAACTAATCGTCTGCAGGAAGTTGGAGTTTTTGGCGGGAAGAATAAATAAATCGTCAATGAAATGATTCCGGAGTCAATTTGGATTCTTGGAAAGGAAGGATTTTATGATTAATTTGTTTCCAGCAACAACAACAACAACAACAACAACAGTGGAGAGAATGAGATTTCTTGGCTGCAACATTCGATGTGGACTTGCAGCAAGGAATAGTTCAACTCTTGTATTTTCCATTATTACTATTATTCATTATTAATGTTTGTTTTGATAACCTAATACATTATTGTTATTATTATTATTGTTATTAATATTAATTTATTATTATTTCTTTGTAACCTTTTCCAAGTGAGCCAACAAATGACTTTCCAGCTCTGAAACTCATTCGACTGACAAACAATTGAGTAATCTATGGCGACCACAGCATGACAGCAGCCTGATGACCTTCATTAAACCTCGGTCCAGGCTGAGAATCGAACTGAGAAAAACCAATTAGGGGAGGTTTTCCTTACGAGCGGCCTTGATTTCCTGAAGATTTGTCCGGATATTTTCGAAAATTTCCGACATCAGGGCCTCCCTAAATGAACGCCGGGGGACTAAAACTTTTAGAATTCAGACCGAGGGTCGCCTCTTGTCAAATTTGAAACGACCTCGGGGATGATGAATCTTTCGCTGACATCATCCTCCTAATGCTCAACTATTCGAAGGCGACATTCTCCCGCTTAATAATAAGAGGGATGCACGATAAGATCTTCCATTTCAGAGTCCTGGCCATTTCTCGCCTCAGCCGTTTCAAGACCTCATTCGGGAGATTATGAAAGACTCCGAGATTACGAGTTGAGGAGGCAGAAGGTTATTTTCCTATTCGAATTTCCTCGCTGTTAAAACTTCTCGCACGAACAATTCATGCGTTTTGAGAGCTTCTGACGGGGAATGATGACAAAGGATAGAAAAGCAGGAAATTTACGAGGGCTCTAAATAAAAGCAATGGAGTTGTTAAGGATTGGAGCAGGTGCGCGAGGCGTGAAAAAGCAAAAACTCAAGCGAGGAATATTTCAGCTCATGCACTCCTCAGTCTCCTCTTAAATCTTGTCTTTCCACCTTTCATGAGAAGTTTCGAGCAGAAAGAAGCGAAAGTTTTCTTCGGCGTGGAATTAGTTCAATGAGTGGAAGCAGGAGGATGAAATTGTTGATCAAGTTCACGACAAGATGATTGGATTAAGGCACTTTGCCATTTTGACTTTGTGCTGTTTCTTGAGACATCCATAATTTCATCAGATGTACTTCATTACAAACACCTTTCAGGAGAGAACGAAAAACAAAATGACACTGGAAAGGATTGGTGCGCCGTGGAATCCTTGAAGTTGTCGGGAGTCCTTATGTGATTCAGTCTCCAAAAGATTCAGAAATCTGAAGGATGCCTCTCTTTGATGGAGTCGGTGTTGATTTTTTAAGAATTGAGGAAAAAATGCAGCCTTCTGAATATCGAAAATATCTTTGTATTGGATTTCAATGAAACCAAGCAAAACCTCCGATGCAAGCTGCTGTTGAAGACAAATAAGTAAATGAATAAAAAAAAATGAGCAGAAACAAGAAAAAGACTTCTTGAGAAAGTTCATCGATAACGAAGAAAATCATTGACTTTGGAAAGGCATGGAGGATGTGGATGTGAATGTGAATGTGGATGTGGACGTCAATGTTAGTAACAGAAATCTCTCCGTGAAATTATTGTATCAGGTATTCATGCTTCCAGTGAGCTTTTCAGACGTCTGAGAAAAATCCAAATTCACGATGAAAATTACTAAAAAAAGAAGCAAAAATCCATGCTACGTGCACATTTAGTGTTGCTGATCTCAAGGATGATTTGTGACAGTCGGAGTTTCAATTTTGAGCAATCTGAGACATTCTAAGAATCATGTTGTGCACAAAAAAAAGAAGAATCGTCTTGCAGGGTCACCAGATTATCACCTGTGAAGCCGCTCGCATGGATAACGATCAGAATGCCGCTTTCGGTTGCATTTTCATTGGAATTTCTAGCAATCAACTTTACGATGGCGTTGTATATACAAATCAATTAACTTTTATTTTCAATTTAACTAGAAGCAATTAATCCAATTAGCAAGATTTAATTAGGCGGATTAATCTTTAAAGCCGCGAAAATGGTCGCGAGACTTCATGAGGGATCAACGGTCTATTAGTTCCGTGCAATCAAAGGTTTCCCAAATACTCGAGAGTTTTCGAAAGAGACGCCTAATTGCTTGGAACGCAGCAAGCAGACATTCTCCATCCCTGATATGAGTGATGATAATTTCTGCCGACACAACCGAGCAAAGCTACGGTTGCAAAAATTGAGGAGAATTGTTTGTCCGATCTTTTGCAATCGACACAACCCCCCCAAACGAGTGCTGGAGAGTCGTCAAAAAATCCTAAAACCCGCTTTGAATTGCCCTCAAATTTAATTTTAAAACTGACATCGGGAGCCTCATTATGGTGTTTAATTATTTTCACGCATCACGGAATCCAAATGGAAGAACTTCTGGAAATTCCAAGGAAAGAAATCAAAAAAGCATTAAAAAAATTGATCAATTTCGAAGCAGTTCGTGGAAGTGAAATGGAAAATATCGCACTAGCGACTAAACCGACTGAATAATTTCGTTTAATTTGAAGAATTGCATCACTAATTTGAAGATGAATTTAATCACCACATCAGTGGGAGATTCCACAAATGATTTTCCACAACATGGAGAGGTTAAGCCCCGAAGACATGCAAGCAACAGGAGATTCTGCCGAAACAGGATCAAGTACATCAGGCCAGCTTAACCTCGAACCGAACCTTGACATTAAAAATACCACGATTTCCTTCCGCACACAAAATCTTCATTTGGATCTCCTCTTTAAACTCGAAATAGAAAAGTTTTCCCGAGCATCGTCTCCTTGTTTTGAGGTTCAGAGTCGCCTCAATGTACTTGCCGATATCGCCTTAAAAGGTGTCGATTAGTTTTCATTGCTAATTACAACCATCATCATCACCGCCATCATCGTCGTCGTCGTCGTTCATAGTTGCTGTTGTTGGTGGTGCTTGTTTTTGTTTTGATTTTACGATCCAGGATAGAGATAGTCACTTATTGGTTCAAAAGTAAGCAGCTCCGATAATCAGTCCTCGGTCCCACGCGACTCCATTGTTGACAGATCACTCAATAGAGAGGCATTATGAAGACATTCATCCTTTTAATGTCCTCGAACAATTACATTAAGAAATGGCATTCGAATATCACAATCCATGACATGAACAAAATGATTGGCATTGATTGAAGTTTGAGAACAACCGTTCCCATCGAATGTGGACATTCTTCTGATTAAATTTGGCGGCCTCGATATTTCTTCTGAAAATGTTTCAAAGCACAAATTAAATTCCACAGACGAGAGAAGCAGAATTCGCGTGACATTCACGACATTTAACTCATCTCGAGTTTCAAATGTCAAAACTGAAAAATTCGATAAATTTGGCTTTCTTATTGACGTGACCGAATTCCAAGTCAAAGACTGATTCTTTGAGAGCAGGTTTTTGACGTAAATTGCATTCAGCCTCTCTGCGCTTATTTTGCCACGATATTGAAAATTTATTGCGGTCAGGTTTTTCTGAATAATTTTTAAAGGAATCAGAAGGATTATATGTGGAATATCTTTTGCATGTTTTAGCGGAGGAAAGGCCTCAAAATCGCGTTACATGGAATCTCTTTAAGACCAATGGACATACGAAACATTTTCAGAGAAGAATTTCAGAAATCTGCTCATCTTAAATTTTTACAGACACCTCCCAGTAAAGCTCGTTTAGCGAGCTTAACAGAATGTCGATTTGAATCACGTCGAGAATTTACGATCATCGACAAAGTTCACAGACACAGCAGAGTTTAAAAGAAGAAATGTCCAAAAAATCAAAATACCTGTCACAATAGGCAAATATCCGATGAGCAAGTGGCTGAAAGCAAATATTTACGAGGTCGTCCCGAGACTGTTAACGAGTTGATGGAAGACGCTTGTAACGAAGGGCCGTTCTTTTGTTGCCGCTGACTGCCGGGTTAATAATCGCTCTCTTCCGAAGCGCTCGAACCACGATTGCTGGACATCGGTGCTGATTCTGTCTGGTTAACTGCGAGAAGTTACCCGATCTTCGATTAGAATTTCGATAGGATGTCGAGTTTGGGGACAACAACAACGACGAAGACAGCCTTCGAATGGCAGCGGGTTTTCCTCCTCCTATCTGCAGGAATGAGTGGATTTCAGTGAAATTGCATCAACATCCGTCATTATTAGACGTCACCATTTTTTCCCGACCCAGAAATTTACTCCAGCGAAGATGCTGAGATGAAATTTGTGGTTTTGAAATCGACAGGGAGGCAAACACGCTTCATTTCATCCTCTGACGAGCATCACCTCGGCCTTAAATTGTTGCCAGGTAGATGTAAAATATATAGATTTTAATCCCACTTTAAGCCACTGCATAAATGTCTTGCCTCCACTTTTAAACAAACGCATAAATTTTCCGCTCGCCATGTTTGTCTGCTACGTCCGAGTTGTTACTCAGCCGGTTGAAAACAGAAGGGAGGGGTGGAGAGTTGTCGTCGTGCTTGTTGCGTGCGTTGCTGTTGCGTATGATCGTCGTTGTGTGAGTTGTTGTTGTTGTTGCGTGTGATCGTCGTTGTGTGAGTTGTTGTTGTTGTTGTTGAGTGTGATCGTCGTTGTGTGAGTTGTTGTTGTTGTTGTTGTTTACGGAGAACCTTGCAGTTCGTCTGGTTAGTGACGATCGAATGCTGAAATTTGAATGCATTTGAGAAGTAACGAACCCCTGTTCACGACGATGATGATGATATTGATGACGACGGCGATGACGATGGTGGTGGTGATTGTCATTTATGTTGGATCTTGTTGTCTGTGATATTCGGTGGTCCTAGGAGGGGCTTCCGCTCCCCTTTGTTTTTGAGTTAGGCTTTTGTAAATAAACTCGTTTTAAACACGACATGGCGTAGTCGACATGTATTCTCGTTAGGGCATCCACCAGCGCTGGACGTAAACTCTCTCAACCCAGCAGAGGCCTGGAGACGATGGAGAAGAAACTACGAGACATGCATCATACTTTGTGACGGAAATCAGCTTTCCGATGATCGACGTTTGGCCGTTCTTCTGCGTGCTTTGAGCGAGGCAGCCAATGCTATGTATAACATGGATTGGTACAACGAAGATGACAAGAAGCTTGAAATTGTCCTTCAAAGACTTGAAGAGAAATTCACGAGTTGTCAAGGTAAAATTCACGAGTTGTCAAGGCTCAGAAGGAAGTCAGTCAGTCGCCGCTTCCTCCATCTTCGGTGGTGCAAAGCCGACCGACACCGATAGGGAGAGAGATTGAAGAGAAGCTGAAGAAGATGCATGTCTCAAAGAGTTCTGATGATGAGAGCAGAACAAATCAGTCATCATCCAGAAGAAGAAGGTCAAGAAGCAAGAAGAGCCTCAGAAGAATGAGAAGAGAGAATCAAATACAGAAGAGAAACAGCGAAGGGTCCGACGAACCCCAGCAATCCTCTGCACCAACTCAAACACAGGTTGTTGCCAAACTTATTCGCTCCCCTGCTCCTAAAGTGAAAAACTAGGAAGTCAGAAAGAATAATCAGCAGACCGCACCTGTTTCGACCCAGAGGGAGATTAAATGTAATGTAAATTTATTTATATAGCGCCATAAGCGTGAGCGTCAGGGGCGCTTAGACCATTTATATAGCGCCGGCTCCCAGGTGGTGCAAGCTGGGTTTCGAACACGACACGAAACGACTGTTGCTTTTACAGTTGTACGCAGGAATGCTACCCTCTGAGCCAACTCGCACCAAGTAAGAAAAGGTCAGAAGTCGAAGCCATCCAGTGACGACGTCTTATCGACGAGCAGAGACCATTATGGCGTTCTCCTTTTTCCCCACAGAGAGTTTCTCGTGCCGAAGACACCTCAGAAACATTCGAGTTGCCTTAGACGGTCTTAAAGGACAAGAACCACCCAAGGGGAACATCTGGGAAACTAGGGCAAAATAAAGGGAGACAGAGCAAAGACCTGAATCTTCAGACAAGCATCCCTGACCCGGAGGACGGCATGAGGGCAAGGATGGACAGGGCCAGAGAAGATCATACAATAGGAGGGATGACGAGAGATGACAGGAGGGAAGTACGAGGACATGCCGAAGTTGGAAGAGAGTCCCAAAAAGAGATTGAGTGTTACGAACAAATTCTCCTCGCTCACGGATGAAGACGACGACGAAAACAATATCCAGACAGAAAATAAAAGCATTGGGGAACCTGCAGCTCAATGGAAAGCTCCAACAGTCCTTCAGGCAAAAACAATCTCCTTCAGGAACCAGACCTTGTTGGAGAAGAGAGATGCCCAGCGACCACCAGAAGATGAAGTGCCATCAACCTCCCCATTCCCTGACGATAAAGCCGATACGGTTTTGACTGAACTTGGGAGGAGATGGTGATGATGGCGATGATGAGGAAAAGGATGATGAGGAAGAGGAGAATGAGGAAGAGGAGGATGACGAATATGGCGACGACGGTGATGGAAGCAACGCAAACGGTTGGTTTATTTGTTTTGCAGAAAAGCACACAGAGGAATGTTATTTTCGAAATTAAAAATAAATTGTTCTGATTTAATGTGACTTAACGAAAAAGCAACGTCGCGAAATAAGTGTCCTAAGAAGCAGGAACCTGGACGATTGTTGTTGTTGTTAGAAAGTTGTTGTTGTTGTTGTTGTTGAACTTTGTATCAACAATGTCAGCCGAAATGACACTGCCTACGTAAATCTCACATTGTCGAGAGACACGACACATTTCTATCACACTCGTGTTTACGAGACCAGGTATGAAATTATGGCAATAAACAAAGCTAACCTCGTCAACAACCTGGTCATTCTTTGCTCTTTTGAGAGCACGTGGCTCAGCTCGAAAGAAGAATCCGTGACTACATCAACGACGTGTTACCTGTTATTACACCTGCATTAACTCTGCATTCGTAGATTTATCCTCGTATTTATTTTTATTTTCTTTCTAAATTTTGCAAAAACTTCCGACAACAAAGAGGAATTTGAAGGTAAAATTTCACGCTCATTAGAGAAAATGTTCGGATGGATGACATACTATGGAATTGATCGCTGATTGTTCGTCAAGAATAATGGATAGAAATATTCGAAATTGAGTTGAATTTATTATATTATATTATATTATATTATATTGTATTGTATTGTGTTGTGTTGTGTTGTGTTGTGTTGTGTTATGTTGTGTTGTGTTGTGTTGTGTTGTGTTGTGTTGTGTTGTGTTGTGTTGTGTTGTGTTATGTTATGTTATGTTATGTTATGTTATACTATATTATATGTATCATATCACATAACATCACATTACATTATATTATGTTATGTTATGTCATGTCATGTCATGTCATGTCATGTCATATCATGTCATGTCATATCATATCATGTCATATCATATCATATCATATCATATCATATCATATCATATCATATCATATCATATCATATCATATCACATCACATCACATCACATCACATCACATCACATCACATCACATCACATCACATCACATCACATTATATTATATTATATTATATTATATTATATTATATTATATTATATTATATTATATTATATTATATTATATTATATTTTTCTATTCAGCCATTTGTAAACTCATCAATCGAAGAAGTCTTGCTGAGGACTCTGTTCGAGAGCGGTAAAGCAAGCAGGAAGTCAGGAAAATAAATTCTAAAAATCTGGTAGAATTTTCTTTCGAAGCATCTTGAGCGGAGTTGGTGGAAGAGTGATGGAATCAGAGGTCGCCATATTTTACAGATTAAATACACAAATTAAATTAATTACAGTAAACAGTTCAATTGTTACATCGTCGGGATCCTTGGCTTCCAGGGATCCTTGTGCTTCTTGTGTCTTCAAATTTTATTTTCAACTAACTTCATTAGTTTCAAATAAAATAAAATTCTTTGTTCCAGAAAAATAACAAATTCTTTTATTTTCCGTTTTTCTTTTAAATTATATTTTTTGTCAACCAACCATTCGTGCATCTGTGTAACGCAACTGTGTAATGCACTATTTAATGCATCTGTGCATGATGCATGATGCATCATTTAATGCATTCATGCTTGCTATTATTCCGTGATATCAACGTCAACCATAATGACCTCCACTATTAAATATTAAAGCGAATCCCAAAAATCTCAACCAGTTTCTTAATGAAGACGTGATGACCTCAAGAATTGTTTTCTAAGTTGTTGTTGTTGTTGTTGTTGTTGTTGTTGTTGTTGTTGTTGTTGTTGTTGTTGTTGTTGTTGTTGTTGTTGAATTTTGGGCGGGGACTTGTTAAGAGCACTTGAGTGAGGGAGTAGCAGATGATCCGATTAGGCGCCCGTGAGATCCAAAACGTAGGAAACAAAGAGCAACCGGACAAAGACCTCATTGAGCGACTGTTGTTGCAGGCGATTGTATGATACAACGTTGTATCGATGACTGCATGATTTGATTAGCCCCTACTGAGTGTGTACTTCCAAGGACATGCCAGAGATGATTTGTGCAGAGAGTCGGAGGATGGTTCAGTCGCTTCTCGGCCATCAGAACAAAACCACAAAGGAATTAATTTCTTTTAAATATTTTATTAGAACAATTTACCATCAAATTCTCCATTAACTTTGAGTTGGCACTTAAAGGGGAATTTTGTTTTGTACTTTAAGTCCAAAAACCAATGCGCAATGAAATCGACAACCTGCTCAAAATAATGAATCAGTGGTGTTGGAGAATGTTGAGAAATTTTGTGCGAAATTGCATAAAAAATTAAATGCCCACTTACGTCCAATCACTTACCATTACGTCCAATTACGCTCAGCTCACAAAAAAAAAAGCACATCTAATGATTTCATAAAATTTTCTCCATCAAAATTTCCGTCAGCATGAACCTCCCGATGCACGCATGTCATGAATTTGAAAGTATTTCAGAGCGGACGCCATTCTAATAACGACGACGATGATGATGATGATGATTATCTAACCCACCATTGAATTCACCACTTATTTGCATTGTGGTAATCTCACCACAAGTTCAAACAAGGCATAAAACAATAACTTTATTTAACTCACGCTCTCCACTCAATGTGGCTGCTTTTTATGTCCTTCCTCTACTTTCATCGAATGTTCACTCACCCGACTCGATATTATTCCTTTTAATTAAGCGCCAAATAAATAAACAACTGTAAATTCAATTAATTGTTATTTTTATTTTTCGAAGTTGAAAAATGTTCCCGTTGAAGAAAATGAATCGTTTGAATGCCGCTCATTGTTCGTGCAAAACATGGCATCCTGACGCAGATGCCACAACATGACAATTTCCTCAACCTGGCATCCATTTTTAAGCATTTAAGATGGGAATTAAGTAATGCTTCTTTCTCAATTAAATATATTTCTTTATTTATTCATGCAATTCGTCTTAGGAATTTGAAAAAGAGTGTTGAATTCAGACATTAAAACATAATTTGAGAAGAGAGGATTTAAAACATGAATTGTCATAAGTGAAACTTGTTCGGTTAGAATCATTTAAATTTTAAGACAATAATTTTTTATTATTAATCCGCCCATTATATCATAATTAATTGTTTCGTCTTATTATCATTCAGTTAGCAAAACAAAATGTCAACGAAATCTCACAAAATTGTTCATAGTTTCGAAATAACAAATGTCAGCGTGGTCTAATGAATACCTCAAGAAATAACTCTTTAAAAGCTGCAACTCTTAATGCAACCCTGCGTTTTTAGAATGAAAATATTCAACTTTCCGAGTAAAACGTCTTAAAATGAGATTTTGATATTCGTTTGTCATTAAATTGAAATCCTAATTTATTGAACTCGTGAAAGACGACATGACAGCAACAAAAAGATGAGTTGCTGCCAACAACGAGATTCTTTCCGAGTACTTCTTAACTTCTCGATCGTAAAACATTGAAGGACTGCAAACGGATGCAGGATTCCAATCAAGTTTTACGTTTCAAACCGTTTGGACCTCCAGTAGCAGGATGATCCAATTTTATTGGGACTTTACGACAAATATAACCGACATAGAGTCCTAAGTGACCGTTAAAAACATGTCCTCAGGAAGACACGAAGCTATCCGTGCAACTGCTGAATGTCGTAGTGGAGTTTATTTGGGGTTATTACTTTATTTCTCTTCTTGTTTCTGCTTTCATTTTATTAATAATAAAAAATTCCTTTCACTATTTAATTAACTAATTACAATTTCATCTCTAACTCTCAACAAATGAGAGACGTAGCTGACCCACAAGGTTCAAATTGGTTGATAATTCTCCTCAAATGTCACCCAACAAGGACATTGTCTGAATCTCCTTAAATCTTTCTAAGATCCACTTCATTTGTGAAGTTTTTTTAAACGTTCCAAATGCTCTCAAAAGCTCTGGAACAACCTTGGTTCGCATTCCACATCCGTTTCTCTTCAGTCTCAAAATTCGTGCCCTTAGCAAGAATACCTTCTTCTTCCTCTTTAAAACGCCCATCATCCGATCAAGTTCTTCACCAGAAAAATAAATGAACAGAAATTATCGGGCTTCATCAGGCTTTTGATTTTGGTTGACAACGTAAGTAAGGTCCGCTCGTAAGGAGACTTAGGCTTTTTTTTTTAAAGACTTTTTCATACTTGAAAAACATAAACAAACAACGAGGCAAAACAATTGCCTGTAAAAACTTCTCCGAATTATTTGCTTTCCAGCTCAAGGTCCGAGTTCACCTCCGGATTCACAAAAAATGGCAACAAGAGGAAAAAGTACAAAATACTGATGACGTTCAAAATACTGATGACATCCGCTTTAAAGTTGCTCAGAAATAAATCTTAAATTAATATTCGGGATTTTGTGGCTTTATTTTCTTTTATCCAGTTGCACCTGTGGACTTCGTCGGACATTTTAATTGTCTTAAAATTATGAATATTATTATTTAAAAGTGTTATCGTAATACTCATAATATGATAATTGCAGTATTGAATTAACTTATTACCATAATTGTTTAATAAAAAAAAATGTTAAGTATTATTATTATTATTATTAAAATAATTAATACTAACAATATAATGATTGACGATGCCAATGCTATTGCATCTTCACATAATTCCTGTCAGTAACACAAACTTCATGACATCCTTCATGACATCCTTCATGACATTCTTCATGACATCCTTCATGACATTCTCCATGACATCCTCCATGACATCCTTCATGACATCCTTCGTGACATCCTTCATGACATCCTTCATGACAGTGAAAATGGGGCTTGAAATTGGAATGGATTCCTGTTCATTTCAACTGCTTATCAATGAAATGCTTTCAATGGGTGCCTTTCCTTTGTGATTTTATCAACTTTCATTCAATGATTGCCCGCTTTTATTTCGTGAGATTAGACATAATTATATGTTTGTTTTATATACGGGCTACAAACATATTATACTATATGACTTATAAATGATTTAATATTTAATTCTGATGGAAATGTATGTTTGTTAGTGTGCAATTTAGGATACAGGTTGAAACTTATAAGCACGTGTTTGGTTCTCCATAGTGAAATTGGAACATATCTCCCGATGATTTACAATAAATTATTTTTTTTTTAAATATTTTTAGACGAAATTCAGGTTTTCAAGTCAAGTTGCTGTGGAATCTTCCGCGAGTAGCAATTTTGAATTTAATCTTGGTGATGCTGCCAGTGATCATCATCATCATCATCATCATCATCATCATCAACATCGTCGTAGCCACTCATCTACCGCTGACTTTTGCATCTATCAGGGGATTTACATGATTAAATGTCACATTACTCATTGTTTGTCTCTGTCTGAGTATTTATGGGTATGTCTGGGTACGTCTGACCACCTACTGGTTTCAACTTAGGAATTTTAATGAATCTTGGATGATATGCCTCCATCCTCTCAATGGAGGAGCGTTTCAAATTTAAAAGAAACTAAATTACACTTTAATAATTTATAAATGGATATTTGCAGCTCTTTGATTTAGGTTTAATTATTTATTCATGAGTCATTTTTAACTAATCACTCGTAATCGTTGGTAAATGTTCTGATGACGACAACGACGACGACGATGGGGCCAGTTAGTTATGAACCCCCTTCGAAAATATTTCCACCCGAACCACTCCACCATCCCAAAATGCTGCTTGAAAAATTGCAATCCTCAAACATTTGTGACGCGAAAGAGCAGTTTTTGTGAGGGCATAAAAACATGTCACATTGAATGTCGTCGGTGCTTGTCACTGCTGCTTTGTTTTTGTCTCAGGAAATGAAGACGGACCCCTGGATGGAACAATTGGCCGAAAATGAGTTTCCGGATGCATCATTCTTTAATTACTCGCTAACCAATGCTTCCCATTTCTTTGCGGGCGCCTTTCTTGTTTGTTTTCTGTCTCTTTTTGTCTCGATAAAATGCTACAATTGAATGTGTTTATGGCCGAAATAATTGAATTTTATCAGTCGAATTGAAGGGTTCAACCTGCCGAGGAGCTCATAAAGAGACGACAGATGCTGGCACAGATGGGAGGTTTTTATGAAGTTAATTTCGACTGACATTCAATGAATTCCTTTCAGATGATGAACTTCAGTGCATTTCCCTCGCTTGTCAGCGAGAAGTAAAAAAATAAATATTTGATAATAAAACTTGATAATAAATAAATACTCGATAATAAAATAGCTTCATTCAGTTATTTATTTATGAATGGAGAAAATTATTCAGAACATTCGAGGAGTTGACGAGAAACCGTCAAATAAAATGAGCATCAAGATGCTTTTCATTTCAGCCCCAAGACATCGTTTCTGTGCATTTCAGTTGGATTTTTAGGATGAGTACATCTCCATCCAATAAAACGTCCATCCACGTTGACTGCGACGACGACGACGACGATGATGATGATGATGATGATGAGATGATGATGATGATGATGATGATGATGATGACGACGACGATGACGACGACGACGNATGATGATGATGATGATGATGATGATGATGATGATGATGATGATGATGATGATGATGATGATGATGATGATGATGATGATGATGATGATGATGATGATGATGATGACGATGATGATGATGACGATGATGATGCACACCTGCTCAGCAATGCTTTGAATTCCTGATGATTATTTTCTTTGAAACTCTCATACCTCGTAAAGTGGTCGTGGCTTTATTGAGACATTTTTAAAGTGATTTGATGATAATAATAATAACAACGATAATAACAATAATAATAATAACAATAATAATAATAATGATGATGATATATAATAATAATAATAATAATAATAATAATGATGATGATGATAATTATAATAATAATAACAATAATGATGATGATGATGATGATGATGATGATGATGATGATGATGATGATAATAATAATAATAATGATAATGATGATGATGACGGCGACGACGACGATGATGAAACAAAAATGCGAATGTTAAGGAAAGAACTATAAAAGATTGAACGTCAAAAATGCTATGCTGTTCTACAAGCTCATTTCCTAAAGAATCCAAGAGCAGCAGTCCATTGAGTCATACAGGAAGAATATGGATTCCAGAAGGGCTCTCTCCCCAAGGATTTGGTAGAATGTTGGAGCAAAATTTTCCAGGAAGAATCAGCGGAGGATGACAGGCTTAGTGCGATTATTAGTAACATCGCAATAGAAATGGAATCTAGAGACTACATTCAGGGGTTCAAAAGGTCCAGCTGCCCTGGACTTAATGACATGAGAAAGTGTCACCTTGGAAACTTCAGCAGCTATGAACTATCCGTACCTGGCTAGTGACGGGAATCCCTCCTTCGTCAATCAAAATTTAAAACTCACCCAACGAATTTATATTTTCATGGTTTATCTGTTACTAAGTCTCGTCCATAGGCTTACTTTTGACGAGGTTTCCCTTGGTTCTTTGACTTCATCGGACACCTCAATTAGAGGAGCAATAAGGCATTGGCTGCATCTTCCAAAGGATGCCCCATTCCTGTTTTATCATGGACCTGTTAAGTCTGGAGGTTTGTTAAGTCTGGGAATTCTTCAGCTCGGGGAATGGGTGCTTCATCTTCGAATAAGAAGATTGACAGAGATCTTCTCTGAAACAGGTCACAGAAAGGATGAATTAATGACTAATTGTTTGAGAGATAACACTCCGATCACGAGAGAGTTTCAAAGTTTGGGACGGCGGTGGCAAAGCAATCAAAACATGACTGGAGAGAGGCAAAAGAACTTTTATAAGATTAAGGATCCTTTTCTAAGGGAATTGGAATGAGTGGGTGGATTGCAGCCGCAGTCCCCAGAATTCCATCCATTCAACACATCAGAAGATTCGGGGCTGCTGACCTGCCCTGCAGACTTAGAATTTCACGATGCAACTCGAAGGCTCCCACAAGATGTGATGATGGATGTCAATCTCTTGAATCTCTGGGACACATGATTCAGAGATGCCCGAGAACGGATGACCCACATGAGACACAACGTCGTTATGAGAAGATTGGAACTGAAAGAAAAAGGGCAACCAATAAAAATAGAGCCCCGTATCCCTGCAGAGCAGGGACTTAAAGAACCAGATCCGTGCGCTTTGAAGAGCGACAACTACTTAATGTGTGAAGTAGCCGTTACTAAAATGTTTTTAACTTGGAGAGGGTCTTGAAATATGACATCCAAGATGTTCACAAGTGGATGTTGAAGAGTGCCCCAGTCGGCACCCTGAGGTTGCACCCGGTTGAGGGTTGCCTTAATACGCAACTGGAGAGGAGTGGTGGCTGAATAGTCGTTCAGGTTCAGTCGTTCTGGAGAGGCATCCCAAGATCAAGAACTTTATGCTCTTAGCTCTCCAACATTCTTACAAAATATGGAAGCCACCGAAAGAAGGACAGATCTGTGAAAATGACTGTGATGTGAATTTACAAGAACATTAATCGTTGATGTTACTCGGTGTTGTTGCATTTGTTGTGA
>MPNW01000628.1:62615-77710 GCA_011800805.1 Hirudo medicinalis
CTCTCCAACATTCTTACAAAATATGGAAGCCACCGAAAGAAGGACAGATCTGTGAAAATGACTGTGATGTGAATTTACAAGAACATTAATCGTTGATGTTACTCGGTGTTGTTGCATTTGTTGTGACCGCTTTCATTTCCTTAATTCATGTCCAGGGAGATCAAGGACCCTAATGTGGACACAAAACCTTTCGGAGAGGTTTTCGGATGTTGCATGCTTTTTATGTTTGTGAGGCCGAGAAAATAATAATAATAATATTATTAATAACAATAATAATAACAACAACAACAATAATAATAATAACAATAATAACAATAATAACATTATTAAAAAATTCAACAATACCCTCTGTTTGCGCTCCATCGGAACCCTTCAAGACGGCACGTGCACTGTGGAAGCATGTAATGTTGAATTAGACAATTTTAATGAAAAGGACATTCTTTGTTGCCCTGAAGTTCAAACAAGTTCAATGAAATAACCATAATAATAATTATTATTATTATTATTACTAATAATTACTTACGACTGATTAATTGTTGTTATTAAAAATTAATTATTTTTACTAAAATAAACGAGGAGTAAATAAATAATTTAAGTAAATAAATAATTTAAGTAAATAAATAATTTAATGAGCATCAAATTAGGATGACATTTCAGGACGAATTCAAACATTTTCAAAGCAATTCTTTTTCCAAACTTCACGTTAATAAGCTTAATTTGATTCGAAGTCAGTCGACTTCCGGTGAAGTTGATATCCAGAAATATGCTTCAAAATGAAGATGGCATCACCACAAATCACCACAAATCACCACAAATACAAGCAATCGTCGAACGGATGGACATTCAGATGACAACTGTTTTCATTTAATTTTGGAAAAGAATTCTCAGAGTTTCAGAATCAAGTAGTGCGTGTGTGCGTGTGTGCGTGTGCATGCAAATGTGTTGCTCCTCTTAATGAAGAGGAAATTTATTTGATGAATTTGTTGAAATATTGGGCAAAACATGTTTTAGTGGATCAATAAAGATTGACAACGCAAAAACACAAGTCCTGCTATTAATTATCTTCCAAATGAGCCCCATCTTAATCCTCGTTTTATGGCGGGAATAAATTCTTTCCAAAACCGTTTTGTTTATTTTCCCTTTTTAAGTAAAATATGGCGAAAATGGATTTTTGCGTCATGTTGGCGACCCCTGTGCAGGAAAAGGGGAATAAGATGTTGAAGGGGCAAAATGACGGACTTATTTGGGTTAAAGGGAGGATTTATGATGCAAGATCCTATTTGTAATGGATTTGTAATGGATTGAATGCAGATGCAAATTCTAATTCAAATTATTTATGATATTTCGTTCCAAATAATGTACTTTAGAAACTATACTTTATATATTATCTTATGTAATTAATTAAACCTTATCTTTCAATCTCCACAGTCACAAGCAACGATTGTTATGTATTTGTTTTTTAATTTTTTGTTCATTTCATAATTTTTTGTAAATTATTTTTGTTAATACTCGGTTATTGTGTTTAAAACAGCGATATTTCAAATAATATTGATTCAATATTAATAAGATTGTTGCAAAAAGTTGCACTCTTTTCATTGATCAATTTTCAGTTTTCAATTTGGCTGGAAAACGGGATGGAAGATAAAAATGTTCAAATGATATCAGAACACGAACATTTGTACGAACGCTTGTGAACGCGATTAACCAAGTCTTGAAATAATTGTTCATATTTACAGTGTTCATTCTTCAATTGATTTCTAAAGTTGTCAAGAATCAAGTAAATTTTATAATATTCCAACTTAAACATGAAATCATTTTGCACTTGATATTATTAATATGTTATTACATTAACATAAGCATATCATTATAATTAACTTATTAAAATGAACTATAAGTACAACGTTACCCAAAATGACCTTCAATGTGAAATTGAAAATATAATAATAAAATGAGGCGATAATAACATAATAAAAACAAAAAATAATAATAATAACAAAACATATTCATAATATTATTGAGACGTAATTATGAACTTCTTATCAATTAAGCATTTCTTCTGACAGTGCCAGAGCGGTGTCCATTACAAGCTATCGATCCATTCAGGCTTATTTGACATAAACTCGATCGCTTTTATAGATCTTAAAAATTATTTTTTCTAAAAATTATATTTACTGATACTCGGTTGTTGTGTTTAAAACGACGGTGACTGATATTTCAAACGGGATTATTGTAATCTGATTAGAATCCTTGGCTAACATCCTCGTGGTAATTAGATTATCCTAATGAAGTGATTATTAACAATATTCACGGCTGGTGATTGACATTTGCAGGAGATTTGAATGCATCGTGAACGATTTTGTGAAAAAAATTTGTTTGTTCTTCCAAATTGATACCTCTAAAATCGTTACCTGAACTCATTAGAGAAGAAGTGACGCGTAGAGCGTTCGTAATGGCTGATTAATGGTTTTTCATTTGGAACTGTTTCGTCTTTTTGATCGGAGCGTGATTGCATAGATGTGAGTTGTTTTCCAATGTGATGCAAACTGGAGGCGAGTGTAGTGAGACAAAATAAATTCAAGATCACGAAAGCCGAGATATAACTTATATGGTTTCGAGTAAATAGAAATTGATTGAGCAAGATTTATTTGTAATGGAAGTTCAAACACAACACAATTGTGTTTGTTTTCAATCAAAGAATTTCTGTAACCGAATGTCAATGTCATGAATAAACAAATTGTCCATTGTTTATTATTTTATATGTTTTTTTTATGCAATAAAGAATATTAAACTCAATCTTAACGGGTGTCAAAAACGATAAGTGGAAATTCGAAAAAGTATTTTGTGGCTCCTAATAAAGTTTTACATCTCTGAAAAGTAACATCTCTAAAAATTTCCAACATTGCAACAAATGAAATTTTATGAAAATTATGAAATTAAGTTACGCTTCAAAGTTATTTCTTTAGCAATTTTAATTTATCTCCGCGTTTCTATCGAATGCGTCTCCCTACGGCGAACGAAGATAATAAGGTTTGAGCACGATGTCTCTTTGCTCCCTCCGCTACAAGTTAAAAAATCAAAATTTTAGCTAAATATCCAGTTACATTTTCATTTTGTGCTGGAGAAAAAGTCATCAGTTATCAATGAGTAGAGTACATTTTCGCGCATTGGGTGAGTCGTTCGGACCTCTTTCTCATGCGATAGAGACAATTTAATTCGATGTGGACGCCACTTAGGTGAGATAAAAACCATCAAATTCAAATCCTATGGCTTTAACGATACCGCATCATTGTTTTGTTGCAGTTTATTTTGAAATGACTGCAAATCCTGAATTTGAAAGTTTATCCGATTGCTTTCGCTCAGAGACGTGTGTTTACATGTTCGTTACTCTGCACTTAGTGGACTACATTGTCTACAATATCTCAGCCACAAATAAACAATAAGTCTGCTCGGACGCTGATAAAGTCGGAGAACTGCTGGAATTTGTTATTGATGACACTCAAATCAATTACATGCAGAATCCATTAACCACTCCAGTACTCCGGGACATTCTTGACATTAAGAATTTAAATATGCATGATATTGCGTAAGGCGCACCCAACATATGATGTAGTTTTCAATTTTATTTGTAACTTTTAAGCACATTTTGAATCTCTTGAGCAGTAAATTAAACTTTTCAAATCTGAGTAGAAGGCGAATTTAACTTCGGTCGAGCCTAAAACTTTGGATGGCTTTGTTCAGCCTAAGACCACCTGATTAAAAGAAAGGCCTAAAGATATTTGAGGTAAAATAGAAGATAAATCCTGTCATTAGCCATTAGTCTATAGAGCTGCTGCCTCACTTTATAGGAAGATTTACTTGCCTGCAATGTATCGAATCCTTTCATTGAATTCCTTCACAAGAATGAGTTTAATGATATCGTCTATTATCTCGAACTTGGAGACAACGATAGTGAATTGTGAGTTGTAAGGTGATGATGGCACTAATAGGTTCTTACGCAGTGGATGGTTACATATGGCCTCCATCCATTCGGCGCTCTTGTGTTGACAATCAATGGTTTCTGGCACAAAAGTTGAGTTTCGTGTAATATTGAGAAATCTTGATGCTATGCAATCATCACCAAATTCACCACTTTAGGTTCGAGGTATGTTTTAATCTTAGAATTTTGAAAATGAAAAATTTAGAATTTCGGGATTCCTATTTCAAAGGAGAATTTTTCAATAAAACTTTACGGCTTCTCAATTAAGCCAGACATTGTGTGGTAATTACTTCACATTCTATTTAAGTGAGCTTTATGCGTTTGCAGCTTCCGATCTGTTATTAAGACATTCAGAATTTCAGTACTTGCAACGTTCGTGAAAATGTAAAAATATGAATTATTAAAATTATTGGAAATTTTACCTCAAAAAGTGGCATCTTTACAGCTCAGATGGTTTTTATGGATTCTTTCTAAATCAAACCCATGTTGAGAGGCCGTTATGGCTTTTTGGTGCCGATGAAAATGTAGCTGCATATTCGGGTGTATTTTGTCGAACTATGCCTCTTTAAAAATGTAGAACTAATGAATTTCATGATGAAAATTTAACATAATATTCTACCTCAAGAAATGTCTAAAAATCTGATTCTCTTCGTTGAGAGAAAATGAATGCTTGACCTTTAACCCTGATTATCCAGCATCCCAATTGTACTTCCTCCGTCATAAATCCTGATCATCCGTATTTATATTCCTCTTCAATTGGAATTCATAATGCTTGTAATTGGAGGTCTGAAGCTCTTTGACGTGTTGATCCGTTTACGGAGATCAATCATTTCACGCCTGGAAGTTATCAGGATGCATCCAATATTCATTTTATGTCGTTTTAATAAGCGTCTGATATCATTCCAGGCATCAGCATCCTGAATAGTTTCAAATCGTTCATGGAAACACAAAATCCCCCTGCGTAATCTGTTTTCCATGTTCGAGCAGAAATATTTAACAAATTTCACGAATTCCATGTAAGACTCAATTAGAGTGTAAAAATTAATCCTCAAGTGAGTTTCCTGTCAAAACACCCATGAGAAATGCTCCTGCGAGGAATTCCTCATTTGTAGATCTATGAATCTTCAAGTAAATGTCAAGATGCTATAATGCTCTCGGTAGTTTCCTACCCTGCTCCATCCTACTTTTGCATACATTTTCTTTTACGCAATTCCGAAATAGTTATAGAATCTTCAAAGCAGGAGTGATCAAACAAAGAAATGTTGTGCTTCCAAGCTTCCGCTGGAAGGCAAACTGTCACGGTATTATTTTTCTGAAGCCTTAGATGTAAGAAGAAACGAAGGCATCTTGTGAGTTGAATTTAAAATTACACAACTCTCGTTTACTTAGCAAATATTTGGAATATACGAAAGCTAATGACCAAAGGCAAGCATAAAGTATGAGTGATAACTTGTCTTTAATGCGCAACATTACTCCATCACACCTCGAGTAGAAGCTAAATTGTCTGCATTCCCTGGGTTGTGCAAAGAACAACTTCTATTTATGACTCGTTAAAAGTATGTGTAACAATTCACATGTACCATCTTGCTGCTGGCCGAGACCGTTTCAATTGAAGCACTGAAACATCAGAATTAATATAAATACTTGTAATTTATATTTAACTTCATTTATTTCATTTTTATGATGTCCAAAAAGTTTTTGTTGCAAAAAGTAAAGTTGCATGGAGAGGTAAGCACCACCGGTTGAACAGATGAGAACATTTGGCACTCTTGCAGTTGATTGCTGCTGTTGCATAAAATGAGAGGCGCAGGCTGAACACGCTTTAAACCTTTCCGGATTCATACCGCGTGAAACTTTCAAATTGGTTTCTACAAATTTTATCGAGACATGAGAAAGATTGTTAGGATACCTGGATCGACTCCGTACGGTTTCAGACTTGTTGGAGGAGATGGAGACGTAGTAACTGTTGCAAGAGTGAGATTCTTGTGATGACTTTGAAACATGCACATCCACACAGTGGTCTTATCACTTAATCGCCGCACACTTTCAAGGTTAGAAAGGAAAGTAAAGCGGAGGAGGCTGGTCTCCAGGAAGGTGATGCAGTGCTTGCAATCAACGATGTCGGTTGTCAAGGACTCAGCTACAGTTCGGTTTTTGGTCTCACGGAGCTCAATGAACACGAACTAAAGCTGGAAATTCTCAGGTAATAAGTTTGTCTACCTATTCTCACACATGTACACTCCTCCGCACATTTTCTAACATACAGAGGCCTAGATGCGCAGTCAAACTGGAGAACGGCATTGGCGTGTTTGGATACTTCCGTCCAAAAGTTAAGTGAGGAAGACGTGATCTTATTACTGAGAAACAACAGTAAAAAAGATTCTGGACTTTTTCAACCTTCAAAGCAACAACTTTTCGCTCTTCAAGATCCAAAGCCAAAATTCAAGCAATTTTCTCTGCCGAGGATTGACGTGGTTTTCGACTCAAGCGATGTCCCGACTAACTTCGTCACGACATCCTCACCAAGGATGACTTCGAGTCAAGTTATACGCGTCGTTCAGTCACAAGAACCAAGTCCATTGCCGTTGCTGACAAGAACCGACTTCGACCAGGGACGTTCTTTTGTCTCGAGGACCTTCCAAAATTTTTGCGAAAACGAAAAAAGTGGGTCTGACATAATTTGCGCCTCTAGCAATGAACCGATTACTCTCCAGTTCAAAGCAGATGCTTTCAAGCCTTTCAGTTTCGAATCAACGAGGGAAGAACACATGAAAACAGCTGACAAGAGTCCTCCCAACCAGCCACCTCGGAAATACCAGTCCTTCGATGCTCGTAATGAAACTCCTGGCAGCATGACAGCCTCTGGACCAACCCATCGCTTTGCATCGACATCAAACATCATCGTGACCAACAACAACATAAAGCCCTTCGCCAAAGACGAAGACAGGCATTGGAACAAGCATATGAATTTCACTCAATCATGGGAAGTAAAATCTCCAAAAGTTGAGCATTTCTTCAATTCTCCCGTGAAGAATTTCGAAGATTTTTCAAGAGCCGGGACTGATTTCTCTGGGAATTTTCCCAGCGAGCAGAAATTCTTTGATGAGCCGAGAAATGAAACATTTTTTGATGTGGCTCCAACCAACATTCTCAAGAAGTTTAACATAGGCAGAATCAACACTTCGCAAAAAGTAGACGATAACCAAGAACCTTGCACAGTCTCACCGGTCGTACAGAACTTCAACAACTCCACATCTTGGACGCCAGTACAAGCTTCCAACTTCCAAGAGCCCTTCAGTCTGAGCACTGACTTTGGACACAGGTCTGTTGGGCAGGCATTTCCAAGATCCCCAGATGCATCCCTTCCTGAGACTCAGCGAGCACCTCCTCCACCACCTCCCATACCGACAGGTGGCATCCCTACCCACCAAACTGGCTCTCCAAACGAACTCAATTGTGAGTCAACTCTTACTTGCAACTTAAATTGACTAAATACCTTTCATTTGGACCCAATGTTATCAATCACATTTTTAATGCTTTCCAGTAACAAAATATGGTGGTAACCTCGGATTGAGAGAAAGTGAAAAGCAGTTGTTGAAAGAGAAAGTCAAGATGGCTAAGGACATGGCCCACTCAGTGCTAGCTCCTGCGAATAAGAATTCGAAGGGACAAAGGATGTTCCTCAAGAGACGAGCAAACTCTGAGAATTGGGCGATCGAAGGCCCCGATCCTATGGAAAAACAGAGAAGCGACGAGGGTACCTCCAAATCGCCGACTAGTCCATTAAAGCCTTTTCAAAGTTTCAACGTCAATCAGACTTTTAAACCCCTGAAGCCATTTTATCAAGCAGGCAGCCAATTGTACTCAAGTCCGGTGCAGCCAGTGAAGTGGCCTTTCGACTCCAATGCAACTTCACAGATCTCATTGGGTTACTGCGATCTTTGAGTCAAAATCAATGCCTTGATTAAGCCTGCAACTCCAATTGTTCACATCATTTTTCTAATCTTGAAATGGTCAAGAATCTTTATGCATAATGTTTCAACTGTAGGAATCACTAAGATTTATAATAAATTGTTCCCCAGCAATAAATACACTTTATGATGTTCTGAAATAGAAAAATAAATTGAGTGAAATGGCAAACAAACATCGATGTTTCAATAAAACTTTAAAATTCAGCCAAATAAATCATACTCTGTAATTATGGTCACAGTGAGATAGATCATTTAAGACAACCTTAAACAAGATAAAGAGATCCAGTTGAACATAGGAAAGCAGAAGAAAGTACAGGCATTGATACCCTGTGTTCTGATATGATATCGGACCAGGCACAACATACAGATTGGAGCAATAGAATCTACAACGGCATAACGAGAATTTCGAAATGAAATTTTCCTTGACATGATCCAAAATATGGACACGATTATTGCACACGCTAATAAGCTAGTCGTGTCACGATGTAATGGTCGATTTGATATCAATTCTCAATTTTGCGAAATGCTAGATGAATGTATTATATATAATACCGACTGCACATTAATTTAAGCAGACGACACTACCGACGATGCAATCACCGTTTATACGTCCTATGAAGCCACAACTAAGGACAACTCAGAAAATCACTCGACTGCAGTTTCAAAACTCAAAAAAACGATTCATTTTTCAACAAATCAATGACAGACAAGAATGCCACAACAACAGTTCAAGTTGTCCACCAGAAATCAAATCGAAATAATGTTCAAGATCACAAAATTCACCAGGTTAAAGAAGTCTGCCAAGCTACGGTGAATAATTAGTTGCACGACAAATTAGCCGTGCCTAATCGTTCGCAGAGGTTAGAAGCGACACTTACTTTCAAAATAGATCTTCAATCCAATAACAAAATAACAACCGACAAGTGAGTATGGCAGGCAAGGAAGGCTCTAAGACACACTCATCAAGAAGGATATCAACAAAGGCAGGACTCGAACATCGAAAGGACTCGATAGGACCTCGAAGTGTGGACGAACATGCCGCCACGCTATAAGTCCCTCGCTAATTCAGCGTAATCCATGTCGAGGAATGCCTCTTCAAATAACTGGGTCATGGTTAGAGAGGAGAACTTGGGATCTCCGAGAATGTCGACTATCATGCGTCTGTGGGTCTGGTTGAGGTCGGACATGGTCCTCAGCATCATGAGAATGTGATGGTGTCTCTCTGTGTCCTTGCCGTGCTTAGCTGTTCAATAGCTGTACATCTTAATCGTAATCATCCTTACAAAAATCTTACAATGACAAAGTACCAAACGATAGAATGATTTATTAAGTGATTAATTGTCATAAATGTGAGGCTAACCAAGTGACACTCTTAAAAAGGTTTCAAAATGGTTTACAATAAAATTATGTACAATTAGCAACTATTCACAGCTTTGTAAACATTCAACCCTAAACAATTGGAGGGAGTTGCATGTAACATGATTGTAATATTTTATAAAAAAAAATTAACTAGCCAACCTAGATGATTACATACTAACTGCAATAACTAATAACAATAATAAATAATAACTAATAATAACTAATAATAATAATAAATAGTAATAATAATAATAATAAGCGCATTTATAAGCTTATTTATAAGTGAGAGTGAATGTAAACATCACAGGTGCTTTGTGGCAGTTTTATGAGATTATTACCTAACTTATCAACTCAATACTAACGAGTCAATTGTCAATAATCATTCTTATTTAAGATCGTAACACTATCATGGTATCATGTCAATCAAAAAACTCAATTTTAAAGATTTATATTTAACTTTATTTATAAAAATTTCTTTCAATTGTTGATGATTTTTATCCCGACGGTACAAATGGATAAATGGAACGAGAGGTTCGCTCACACCATCGTTCGACAACAAATACACGAGCCTCCGAGTCAAGTGATTAAGTTGATGAGGTAGTGATTTACTCTAAAAACACTTTCAATGCTAAATATTCACTTGTGCTTTCTCAGAAGTTTTCAGTAACTGATTACTTGACGAGTTTAACATATAAGTACTTCTATATTTAATAAGAGGGTTTGGAGGCTTTCAAAGAAAAATCGTGCTTAAAATTCACACCAGCCACAATAGCAGATGCTGTATTACAAAAGGCTATAATAATGGAGGCTATAATAATTCTAGGAATGTCATAAATTCCTAATAAGTATACATACACATTCACATATACACATTCACGTATACATATACACTTTCACATTTATGCAAGGTTTAACCTACATTTGTTGTTAATTCTGAACAATATTTTTGCTCAATAATGCTCAGCTGAATAAGATCAATACTTGAGAGCCATTTTGATGACAATACTTGTAGACCTACGACATCCATGAGTGGACATCACGACACCCACATCGTATTACATTCTGGAGCCGATAGACCAATTTGGAAGGTATTTTATTTTAAACCAATCTTTATTTTATTTCTAAAAGAACGTTTTTATATAAAATGTAAATATTATTATTAATATTAAATAATATTACATTCATAATTTTTAACCTATGTTTAATACATTGCAACAAAGAACCTTTAACGTAGAATTCCAAGGAGTCGATGAGCAACTCTTTGTAATCATAACTTCCACCTGGAATTAAAAAGATGTCCTCATGAATAAGTAATATTATCAATATTATAACTAATAATTATTAATTATTCTGATATGTATGAGAATGCATCATATGGTGATGTACATTAATTATTAATATATAAGTAATAGTTAATTATTAAAATACGTCAATGACAATAGGCGACTTTCAACTACGATGATGACGACGACGACGACGACGACGATGATGATGGCGGTGATAAGAAGAGCAACAGCAAGTGATACTTCTCTTTTGAACATCTGGAAACACACGTGTGGACAACCAATCGATACTTCAAAAGCATCACAACTTAAAATCTAAAAACTTAAAATTCGCCTTCAAAGGAAATCTTAAATGCTGAGAACAAAAATAACCAAGTTGACCCTGGCAGTGATTCTCTTTCATCACAGAAACATTTCCTTAAAAAGCCAGGAGACCTTGGAAAGTATAACTAATTTCCTAATTCGTTGGATTACTCAAACAAGTGTTACCATCATCGTCGTCCTCGTCATCGTCATCGTCATCGTCGTCGTCATCATCATCGTCATCATCATCATCACTGTTATCGTCGTGAAATAGAAGGCAAATGTGGAAAAACCAACCAAGACATCATTTGTTACCAAAGATTCAAGACTTAATAAAAAACTGAAATTTGCCTTCATCGATGGCAATGGTTGAGATGATGATGATGATGATGATTGACGATGATGATTGACGATGATGATTGACGATGATGATGATGATGATGATGATGATGATGATGATGACCGGCACGATCTGCTATTTGTAAAACTTACATTACTTTCACATTTCTTCATTTCAAAGTTCAAATTATCTAGGTAATGCAACCTGTTAATGGTAATCTGGTGATCACCGTCATCATCACCACCATCATCATCATCACCATCATCATCATCATCATCATCGCCAGATCGTGTTTCATAATAGAAATGAAAACAAGAGAGATACCAGTCGATGAATGCCTTAAAATTAAAACTTCATTTGTAAAAACAACTCTCAAATGGATGGATGGATGGATGGATGGATGGACGGATGGACGGACGGATGGGTGAATGAATAAGTATCACTCCACAAACAAATAAAACTTTACTCACCAAAGTCGAGAAGGTAAACAGCGCACAGGAAAGCAATTTCGACGTCGTCCATGCCAATGGACTGCACCTTCTGACCCATGCATATCAGTGTTTTCGCGAGAGGGCGACACATTGGAAATGACGCCAGAATTGTCTGCGAAAAATGTTCAACTTGCAATTACAGTAATGATTACGTAATGTAATGTAATGTAATGTAAACTATTACAGTGACGATTACAGTCTTTTACAAAGTTGCTTGACGTTTGAGTTCACGACATGAGTTTCCTTACAGGTTTATAAATGCTCGTTCGAACAAAATATTGATGGGGGATAAGTTTCAAATACCAATTGATTGTTGTGAATCAATGAATTCAAATAATCTTTTAAGCGACAAAACTTAAGCAGACTGAATCGTAAGGGAGTTGTTTCTCACCTCTGAACAACTTAAAATGTCCCAGTCAACATTTTGATTGAAATGTGTTAAATAAAAACAACACGTCTCATTTGTTACAAACTATTAACTGTAAAATAACTGTTCGTTACTGTTTTGAAACAGTAATTGCTGGCGGGATCGTTCCTGGGTTCAACCAGTGACGAAATCTCAGGAAACCAAGGAAACCAAGGAGGGCAGTTAATAGGTTCGTGTGACAATTCACCACAAAACAATAACAATAACAATAATAATAATAATAATAACAATAATAACAATAATAATAACAATAGCAATAATAACAGTAATAATAATAATAACAATAATAACAATAATAATAACAATAGCAATAATAACAGTAATAATAACAATTACAATAACAACAATAATTTTTGATCATATAATTAACATCTCATCAACCATAATATTACCCTTAAATGTAACACTCATTGAACGTTCAAACACAAGAAAGACATTGAAAGTGCAAAATCACACAGATCAATTTATTTGGATCAAATTATTTCTAGAGTGATCCTCAAAAAGCCTCTCAAGTTACAAACCTTTGCTTCTGAGGATGAGAAACTGAAGTAGCTGTAAGAATTGTCATTGGGGTTGTATTTAACACTCAGCATACAAACCACCAGGGGATACAAGCTCTTCTGTATCAACTCAATTTGAGCAGACAGCGGCAGTTTTTTGAAACCTTCAAATGTCAACACATGAATCTATGCAAGCTTTTCCACTTCCTGGTAAGACAAAAATGGCTGAAATTCCAAACCTGGGATTCGCCTAGAAAATGCCAGAATGGAGTGAGCACTCCTCTCGAATTGCAGCATCATCTGCCTCCACATTTCCTCCAAAGAAGAATTTTCGGTGATCGGTGATGAGTTTGGAGGCTGACGTGAAACGACAAATCCATGAAATCCATGAAATAATTAAGATGAATGAATAACTGACCCTGCTCAGTATGGGTAAGAGGTAGGAAAAACTATTCTTCATTAAGCAAATCATTTCTTCGTAGGTGGGTTTTTCGAGGACCGAGGGCGACGAATATTTGAAGAGCAGAGTCCGAACGACCTCCTCGTCGCCATCGACAGTAGTCGTCTGCTTCACGTCCGACCCGGCCAGGCGACCAAGTATTAAATCTGTCGATGCATTGAAATTTCTTTCCTCTGCCTCAACAGGAGGACGAGACCACCAATTGTTTTCTTGAAACTCATCAGCGGTGACTTCGATAACTTCCGATTCTCTGACGGGCGAATGTCGAGGAACTTTGGGCAGAACATGGTCGAAGCAGTCTCGAGACTTTCGAGTCGGTCGGTCGAGGTCCGACGAGTCGATCCGATTCGATCGGCCGAAATCTTTCGAATCCACGATGTTTGGATGACTTTCCAACTGATCTCTGGCGTTATTAGACGCACCATCAAACCCACCGTCTGTTGATGTGTAAGCAACATTGTCCACGTACGATGGTAATGTAGGATTACTTTCCTCTGAGATATCCATGGTCGTTTGAAGTTTATGCGAGCCACATGGCGAGGACAGTGACTCGAGAGTTTGTTTGATGTCGGATGAATTTTCGTCATTGACTTCAGAGTTGATGGCAACCATGGGGAGTTCTCGTCGATTCCCACATTGGGTGGAATGTTTCTTCAGAGGTTCTTCGAATTCCTGGTCCATAAAATGTTCTTTGATGATCTTTTGGACCTCCAACCTCGTCTTGTGTTTAATTATGTTTGGTCGTCTCCCTATTTTACACTCTGCACATTCAGTACAAACTCAGAATTAAAATTTTCGAATTCAAAATATTACTTTAAATTTAATTATTTTCAACTTTAAATACATCTGACGTCATTCCACATTTTGACGAAAGTCTAATTTAATGTCGCAATAAAAATATTCAATTAAAAAAAAAAACAATTCGCGAACAAATTTCACGTTCAGAAAAATTTACTTTCGACGTGCATCCCGACGAAGAAACACTTTTCAAGTCTGCAGGACTTGCACGCACCCCTCCCTCCCGATGAAACCCTGCAGGATTCGTTCTCGTTGCACTTGAACTTTTCAACATTTTTATCCTGACAGCATCTCCTAAAAAATCCCTAGAAACGACAAAGTGAAAGTGAAACACAAAATGCATTTGAATACTTCACCTGCTTTCTTACAGACCTTACACCCCTCGCAAGTTATTGTGCCGAAATGGAAACCAGACGAGGGGGCTCCACAGACCCTGCACGGTATTTGGCTTATCTCCCCCACAAGGCTCGGTCCTCCTAGAATTAATTAACCTGTTTTAGACCCTCTAACTGTAAATGCTTCAAATCACGTTTGCATCAAACCTGGCAGGTACATATTGAGTTGCAAGCATCGATCATATCGACAGCTGGCACAACGCTTCCTAGACTCCTTGTTGATGATGCACTTGTTGTCCTGCAGGCAGACGTAATTATTCTCCTTGCTCTGCTTCCACGAGCGAATGAAGAATTTCTGCATTTGAAGTGCAAATAGCATCGCAAAGTGATTGCAGCAGGACAATTGCACTCCTAATTTGCACTCCTAATTTGTACTCCTATACTAATTGAAACACTCCTCAAAGAATAGAAAGGAGACCTTGCACGCCTCGCATACGTTGGCGCCACAATAGAAGGCCGCAGACGGATCGTTGCACACTTGACAGACCTGATGTGTCCGATGCATCTGCTGATGATCAACAACTCGAATGAAGCAACCACGAATGTTTCCGAAGTGGAAAAGGTAATGTTTACTTATCGAGGTAACGTTTCGTTCGTTTTAGGTTGGCAGTAGAAATGTGGACATGCAATCCTTAATTAGACGTCTCCTTAAAACGACACACACGCACACACGCGCACACAAACATCACGTCGTTATTTATAAATACAAATTCTAACAAGGAAGTGCACCTCCATTGAAGTATCAGATTGAAACAGATGTAAAATTTAAACATCATCACGAGCAGATACAAG
>MPNW01000628.1:78405-92019 GCA_011800805.1 Hirudo medicinalis
GTAAATAAATGAATAATACGTAAATAAATGAATAATACGTAAATAAATAGATAATACGAAAATCAAAAAAAATTCAATTTAAATAAAAATAAATTTAAATAAAACAAGGATAAATCTCTGAATGAGTTTCAACAGTTATGTTCAACTTATGTTAGCTTATGTTAACTTGCAGAACAACAGGCTAATTACATAATCAAATGACACATTACTTAAAGTTCATCTTAGAGAGCTAATGATAGCAAAAAGATATTTTAAATTACTTGAAAATGAGATTTAACTAAATAATCAGAATTTTTGAACTGGTTACAACTAAAGACCTCCACATTCACCTCCTGAAATCATATTAATGTGAAACATTCTTTGAAATTTGGAAGTGGCCAAACACATTCTCAGAAATTTATCCAAAGATCAAAAATATTCAACATGTTCTGCTTCAAGACTCAATCACATTCAACTAATTGAACAATCATAAAACAAATACTGAGGAGATTGCTTGATTTGTTCTCAAAACCATGAGTCAATTCAAATCAAAATAAATCCTAATTAATTGCAAGAGATTAGTAACCATTATTAAAATTGATATATTTCATAATGATTCATGGAGCATTAATCTCACACAGGTGCAAAGGTAGTCACCTAAGAAAAATTGACATTCATTCAAAATCATTAAAGTTCATAAGTTTTTGAATATAAAATCAATCTTGTCACTTTTAATCACTTGACCAATTGGAACAGGAATATAATTCTGATGAATCGAACTAAAACATTGGCTAACCTTCAATATATATCACATTCTGTAGAGAAAAACAATTCTTGATGTTTCATCGCAGAAAGACCGAATGTATTCAACAACATTCAATGATATTTTTAAACGACTGGCGCTATTAACCAACAATTATTTTAAAATAATAAGTTCACGTTTTGTCGCCAGTAACTGACAGTACCATCGCTTTCAGAACATGTCTTTTTATTTACAAAACTTTAATTGACCTCATTGCGTACCTTTTAAATTCAATGATTTGTGACAAGTTCCGCCTAGGGCGCATCTTTAGCCACAAAGTAAGAATGTTTAAAATAAATTTTAAACACCGAGATAACAACGCGCTGAGCGTTCATTTGAGCTAAAATTGCAACGACGGAAGCACATCATCACGAACTGCAGGTTCTCCACACATCCATCAATGTTTTCAGAGCTGGAATAAATTTGACCAGTGCCGGTCGGGATGTGCCACAGCACAGGGGCCAACCATAAAACCTTTTTTTTTGCTTGTCAGCGGTGCGCAAAGGTTTGTGGGCATCCACCACCACCACCCTGTACGGGGCATCCACCTGGGTAAATCCGGCTCTGAATTTGATCCTGTGACCTTCTCATTGAAAAGCTCATGCACTACTGCTCTCCTGGATACTGGCAGAAGCTGTATCGTATGCTCCAAGGTGATGACATGTGTCTATGAACATTAACCATTTCATGATGTCCATTTGATTAATGTCCATTTCATGAGATTAAAATGTCTCGCAGTATAATATAACATAACTTAACATCTTGTAGGATCGCACAACTCTAGGCAGACGAGTAGTGATGTGCGGTTGTCGGTCGTTGAGGTGAATGACTTCCGTGCCGTTCAGATATTTTGTGATTTTGTAAAACTAACAAGTAGTCTTTGTTTACGGCCAATTCGAGACAGTCAATAAAATAATTTTTCAAAATCTTCTGTTTCTAAAATTATTATGGATTCAATGCCACAACAATCCTCATCACTCATCTCTCCCAATCTATTATACGATACTTTTTACTAAATCAGCAATAATAAAAGATTTAAAAATTATAATCATTGCAGCGGTGTTCTTATAAACAGTAAATTTTTATTTTTAAGCTAAACAAATCGCAACAAAGTAGAATTTTGCTTAACTTTCAAGTGTTTAAATTTTGCTATTTAAACTAATCAATTTAACTATTTAAGTTAATCAACGTGTTGGCTGCTTAGCCTGAGCTGGATTCGATGGAAAGGTAGGGTTATGGACCAATATTAACATTCGTTAGCTTGAGGTTAATTTAATTTTTTATTTAATAAAAAACTTCAAAATGTATAACAAATTTCTTTGTCCTAAAAAAAAAAATAGTTATTACAATTTTGGTAAAATTTCTTTTAGATTAAATAATTACAAAATATTGCTTTAAAGTTGTCAAAACTTTTTTAATTAATCATGCTTATTTAATTTGGTAAAATATTGACAATCACAATGATTGGTGGTTTCCATAGAGACAGCATTTTGACAAAGCGAGGTTTGCAACGTATATTTTCACTTTCTAGCGTTTTAAGATGACAGCCGGGTCTGTGTCTGTGCCAATCATAATCCCACTGAGGCCTCCTGTTCTAGGTGTTCCAAAATCAACAGTTGATACAACCACGAGGATAGAAATAAAAACAGGTAGAGAGAACTTGAAATTATAAACTCATACAATAGATAGTTAAATGTTTCAGATTTTCTTGTATTGCTGGTCGCTGAATGTCATTATTTTCTACGTTTTAAGTGTGTTTGAGATATTTGTGATCAGCAAATAATTACTGGTATTTATTTACCAAATGCTTTTCTAATAGTTAATTTAGCAATATTATTTAGAACAAAATAAATTATTGAATATTGAAAATGAATTTATAATTTGTTATCTGGCAAATTTGTAGATACGCCTGGCACGAAAATATATTACACAATCAATGGACTGAAACCAGAACCTTTTCAAAACTTTGGACCTGCAGCCAAGGCCACGTTGTTGTACACTCAGCCGTTTTTGCTGTCTGCAGGCAAAAAACCATAAAAGCACTGGCCATTTCTGAGTGAATTTTTAAGTGCTTCTTTTTTGGTTGTGACAATCACTTGTCACAATGCATTTGTGGCAATTTTGTTTTGTGATGCATATTGAATTTTTTGTATTATACTTTTAATTCCATAATTTTGCATTTTAGAAGATTGATGACATTTTGTGGAATAAAGTTAATCTAATCAACTTCAGTAATTAATTAACAATAAAGGATTTGCCATAAATAATTGATTAATGGATTATGAGATGAAAATCTTATGAGCAGAAATAATCAGGAGAGTTACGTCGTGACGAAGGTCTTCGACGTCGAGTACGTGCCACTTCCTCCCCAACAAAATGATGTCGACAACCTCGAATTCCTCAACCATTTGCCTTCTAACAATGTTGGTATCAATGGAGCTGTTGATTTATTTCTTATCACAACAATGTTTTAAACATTTCTTACATATTGTTTAATTTCATGGTAGGAAAATCGATCATTGATTTTTTGTTGTTGGAATTGATTGATTTGGATTAATTTTGCATTCATTATAAGGAAGCCAAGCAAAAGGTAAAAAAATTTGCCAGCAAGTTGATGACAAGCAGGGAGGCATGGCATGGCATCGGTGAACGTTAAATTTTAATTTCTCCCTCAATGAGAGTTTTGTTTATTTTAGTAATTTATTTGTTTTTGAAGATTCTGAACAAAAGAGAAATTCCAGACACTCACCTCAGAATTTCAATGGGATTTCCAAAGACTTTCCAATGGTTAGCTTTTAAGTTTGATTAATGTTTCTGTTAATAATCGATAATTTTTTTTTTATATTTGTTGACCCAAATAATAATAGTTGATTTATAGGGCGCCCTGTGCATGGTGTCAGATCATTTAAAACTGATTACTTATTTGATTTCTGTTTGCAGAAAGGTTTTGATTACAGTGTGAATCCAAGAATTGCTGATTCAAACCAATTTTTGCGTCTTCAGAGAGAAACGGACTACCTGAGGTTTGTCCTTCATTGAAGTTCATGAGGTGAAATTATATCACCAAAATTCAGGTCAAGATTGATTGAAATCTGTACAAATGAGTTTTAAATTAGCATTAAATTTATAAATTTTCATCTCATACCTCCATCAACGAACCACTGCTATCACCTCATTTAAATGCACTCATACAAGACTTTCACTTTAGATGTTCTCTGAACCACATGTAATTTATAGTTATCATTCTCATTCATGGCTGTTTGCTCTATTTCTCATAAGTGCTTTGTGATCTGAGTTCAAATTTGTGTTAGTGGTTCAAAAGGTTTCCTTCACTTTGTGGACTAAAATAAAACAGAATAATTTATTGAGCTTCTACTTATTGGCACGAAGCATATTTAATATTCGAGAATCTTTAAAAATTTGAGACGTCTTCAGATGTCCCCATTGTTTGGCTCCGAGGTCATCCTCCGACCCTTTCGCAAGATTCTGCAACGAATGTGGCCACCCTGTCACTCCGCTCGTCATCGACAAACTTCCACCACCACAAGTTAATCAGGTAATAATGGTTAATCAGTGGTAATAATGGTTAATTGGGTAATAATGGTTAATCAGGTAATAATGGTTAATCAGTGGTAATAATGGTTAATCAGGTAATAATGGTTAATCAGGTAATAATGGTTAAGCGGTGGTGATATTGCATAACGTGCAATTGCAATGTGCTCTTTTCGGGTTCAACAACGATATGTTGGGGAACTCTAAATCGCAATTTGTATTAAATTATGTTTGATGTTTGATCGCATCGAGAAGTAAATTAAAGTTCAAACATTAAACAAAGACTATCCTCTTCTTAACCTCTAAACATCGATAAGTTTCAGTACTCTGACAAGCACTGCCGTAATTATCGCGATAGTTTTCCGAGCGTTGACAAGTTTCCGACACTTCAGATCGGAAAATGTTTCAACTGCAACTCCATCGTACCATTCAACATGAATCATTGTCTCATTTGCGAATCTCCGCTGAGACCTCAAAACGTCTCGAGAGCCGACGTGAGGTTGTCAGAATTAAATCTGTGCATCGTTTGCGGAACTGCCAACCAATCAAACATCGGATTCTGCGTTGCTTGTGGATCCTCACTGCCCGAGGTCGTTCGTATTTATTAAATGCTTGCTTATGTTTTCGATCTGCTTGTTCTTCTCGTTCACGGAAGTTGTGATGCATGCAGAAGCAGCAGTCGATGCCAGCTGCGAATCATTTGCAAGCAAAGAATTTTGACGCATCCCTGGTGAAAATGTGTTCCAAGTGTGGTCGCAGCAACAACTCCAATGCCAGGTTTTGTGACTGGTGCAGGTCTAAGGTGAGTGATGAGTATTCAAAAATCACACTGAGACTACATTACCATTTTTGAATTAATTTTAAGTTTTAATTTTGAAAATATGGAAGAGGCACATGAAATTATGGCACACAGCCATAAGAGTAACAATAATGAAATGGAGTGTTGAAAACAGTGTTTAATATGTAAAAGTTTGAAACAGATTTATGACTTGCCTTGTTATGACATCTCAGAGGTGAGTTTCACTGAAATTCTCCACAAGAATTTTTCCCAAACATGGAAATCATCTTTTTAAACCCTCACAATGTTCCTGATTTTTAATTACCAAAATGACGGATCTGATTTTATCGAAATTCTTCACTTGGTAACAATCATTCAGCATGTTTGATTAATCATAAATTTGAAGCAAAATTCAGAATCATTTCTGATTAATTCACGGAATCACATGAAATCAAAATATATATTTGTCACTGTTTGCGATGATAAACTTGCATGATTTGAATTTGTGTCCTCACATTCACTCTGAAGAAAAACAAAGATATGTCATCACTTTATTTGTCAAAATTTATCCATTTAAATTCCCGTCTAAAATAAAACGAATACTGAATTTAATCACTTGAAACTTAATGCCATATTTACCATTATGTGTTGTGATTAAAATTGAATGTTACTGATATGTACTCTATTGGATTTAAAATTTATTGTCGATATTATGTTTTTTTTGCATTGTTTTGCATTGTGTGTCAAGTACTGAATGTCACCATTTAACTCTTCAATAATCACAGCCTGTTCAGTGCAACAAATGTTGTTCAACCAACCAACCACACGCCCAATATTGCTCCAACTGTGGTAATCTCCTACAATGTCCTAGTGACAACAAACTGTGAGTTAAGAACTTCAGCATTCACTTTGTGATGCAAATTTGTTTTATAAATAAAAAATATCAAATGAAAATATTTGTACTTATTTAAATGTTGTACAATGAAAAATGTTTTATTATTTCAGGAAAGAAGAAGAAAATTTGGTAGGAATTACATTCATATGAAAGAATTAAGAATGTAATTTAGTAAAAGATTGGTTTCACTTATTTTAATCTCCAGTTCTCTTTGTGGGTGTGTTATGAAATTCCAAGGTGGTTTGAAAATAAACATAAAAGTATGCACTTATGATAATTAAGCAAGTATGCACATACGATAATCTTTGTTTTAATGTTACAGCCACCTCAGAATCACATGATTTATGAAATTGAATAAGAAAACAAGTTCATTCACAGACAAAATACTTGGCACCATCAGTGAAGGTATCTGATGTCAGTACGCAAACTGTGGGCCTGTTTTATCCTTCACAACCCAAGTTCAAGCATCAGGAGATTCTGAACAGCATCGTCAAGTCAAGACTTAAGGATGAAAATGATGGGGGTTGGACAGACAGAAAGCCTATCCTAACCAGTGCTTTATCACCAGGCAGAGGTAAGAGATAACCCATAGATTGATGCTAAACAAATACAAAGTGATAGTACAAATGTATATTAATGTCTGAATACATTCATGTATGTGTACATCCAAGGATGGTGTCGCGCGCCCCTTTATTAACTAGACACGTGACTAATTGAAGCAGTCTTACAAGATATATATCGAAATACATATTAATCTAAATAAGAAAAACAAAACAGAAACAACACAAACGAAACAAAGTAACAGTCAATAATATACAAAATCCCAACAATCCAATAGCTCCTCAAAATCACACACTCGTCTGCTTCCAAATCACAATACTCCAGCTCCAGCCGACCACTACCATGCTCCCACTCGAACTCTCCTCCTTGCTCCATTTATTTATTTATTTATTTGATTAAAGTCTGTTGCATAACTAAGATGATTTGGACTACCTCCTTGCTCCTTCACATGCTCTCCTTATATACATAGACTCAAACATGCACACTGTATCACTCCTCAGCCAATCACAACAACGCACGACAACAGGCAGACGATTAAACAGCTGGAACATGCACACACACACATCTGAGCAAGAACAAAAAAACAAGCAAAAATAAAATAAATATCACTCATAGATGAAAACATTTGGTCACACCGAACTTTATCGAGTTGAACTTTGTGCAGGATATTGGCGCAAGCAGATTGAACACATTTGTGCCCATTTGAAGGCTCACACCTCCAACGACACAAACTTCAGGTCTCTTATCTCTCAGCCAAGGATGGGCAAAGTAAGATTGCCAGATGAGATGTTCACTTATTTATAAGAAGCTGGACATGTCTTGTTTTTATATGAGGCAATTGAAAACTTAAAACCTTGAAAAACTGAGCCATGGTTGAAGTTTTTTTTTTAAAGATTTTGAAAGCATTTATAAATTAATATTACATGTATTTTATTAATATTTAAAGTTAATTGCATTCATTTGCCATGAACAACAACAACAACAATGCTATTTTTAAAATAGATTAAGTTATTTTAATCATATTTAATAATTAACCACGGTAAGAACACTTTTACTGGTAGCTTCTCCAGGCCACTCTGAATGAAGATGGTTATGAACTGAGTCTGACCTTGAACTTTGCACTTCGTTCTGTGGACAACATCGTAAATACCAATAATTACAAGAATAAACCCAAGGCTGCCCCTAACAGTGATAATGAGGATTACGATAATGATCTCAGAGACGGTTAATTATCAATGTTTACATTTATTTTTATTTTCTTAACCTTTTCCGTGCAATAATTTGGAGGCAATCTCATTTGAACTTTTTGTCAGTATTTATCGTTTAATTCTTATGAATTTACAAAGTAAAATATTCAAGACAATCCATTGAATGTCAAGGTTCTGCTGAGAGAAGGAATGAACATACATCGGAGGAACCAAAGATTAATTCCACAAAGAAAAGTTCAAATTCTAAAGGAGTCATGAGTGAAGGACATAAAAACCTCTTGAGGGAAGTTGGAAAGTTGGGAAGAGGAAGGCCAGAAGTTGTTCTGGAGTTGATTGAAGAGGTTTGGTTTGATAAATTGATTTGCTTTGATAAGTTAATTGCAATTGTTGTGCTACTGTGAACACGTCAGAGAAATATCTCCTGAGTTGTCCATGGTGTCGGTTGTTTTTCCGAAGCTCCTTCATTTAAATCATTTTGTTACGGTTAAGGGACGAAAATTGATCTCGTGCATGTTATCGGTGAATTGTTAGTAAACAAGGCTTTCTGGATAAATTAAAACAACATGTCTCGAAAGGTAAGTAAAAGGGAAGGTCACATCAGAAGAAATTATCTCAATTTCAAAACTCAAAAGTTTGGATTGTGATCATTTGTGATAAATGCTTATCATGGTATCAGAGTTACTAAAGTGGTCGAAACCAGATGGTTTTCTTTAAATATTCCCTTTCCTCCACTGAACCTTTAACTGCTGTGGGCAGTCCAGATAGTGGGATGACATTTCCTCAGCCCTTGAGTTGATGCAATTTATTTCCTGTTCAAGTTGTGCATTTATTTTGTTTGTTCTGATCAATAAAAATGAAAAAAGTAATATTCGCATGCATTTGCCATATAGATAAAATGGCAACTTCTTTGGCTTTTGTTAATGCTAACCATTTCCATAGCAATAATCAACCCATGGACTTTTTCAAAGTCACTTAAAGTGGTTAGAAAAAAATATAATAAGAGTTTACAAAGGCAATCCTCAAACATTGTCATCCCTGTTATATTGTCATGTTATCATCCTAACATTATTATTGCATCTGAGCATGATTGCAGCTACAATGTTACAATGACTTTTTATATGATTGGATGGATGTTTTCCAAACTATTGAGACTGTTGAGACATTTGTGGATTTGATTTTGATTTCACATGGATTTGCAAAAAGTATTGTTGTGCTTGAAAAATCATGAATTAAGATGAAATTTAATTCAGAAATAACTTCACTTTTCACACAAATTTCTTATTAAATAGGGTGCTGACCCTTTGTCCTGTACCTCCAAAGATGGAATGAGCATACTCCACCTGGCTGCCATAAACAAACATGCTGCTGTCATTCCAGTCCTTGTGCAATCTGGTGTCCATGTTGATGTGGTAGAACCATCCATGCACAACACACCACTCCATGAAGCTGTCAAGAGCAATTCCACAGGTACCTTGCAAGTTGTGGAAGCCCTACTTGGGTGAGTGACTTTTGACAGACAAATTGAGGTTCTACACTTTTTAACATTAATCATAATTAATTTATTTTTAATTAAAATTATCAGTTTAGTACTTTTTAATATTAGTGAATTATTTGCAATTTACATGGCAAATTAGAATTCGTTCTCGAATTAGGTGCGGTGGAAATCCCTCCATGAAGAACAAGCTAGGTGCAACTCCGTACGATATCGCCGTGGAACGAGGGCACGACGAGCTGATCACAAAGATGTCTGTGTTTATCGGACAATCAAACATTTTAAAACTTTCCAAGCCTAAGAAAACTCAATCTTTCTATTGACAACTTGTGGTCCACTAAACATTGCCCTGAATATGTTTTCTGAAGTTGTTAGTAAATCCTAGACATGGGACCAAGGATACCTGGAGAATTAATAGGCAAAAGCAAGCTCATGGGGAACAAATTTCATCAGTTTTCCACTGTTTTCCAGGGTCCATGTTAGGATTTGGGCCAGGGTTAGTTAGGTTAGTTGGTTTAACCCGTGACCAACTACGTTCAGGACCAAGTACTGAGCACGAGCACATGCACAAGTACTGAAGGTTCAAGTAAATCACCCCAGTTCTGAGTGCTTGAGCGAATACTAATGTTGCAATGCCTCATTTTCTATGTAACATAAATTGACTGGTATTATTAATTTAGTGGTCTTAAGTAAAATGTTATTTAAAAATATATAAGATACAATCGATACTACTATTAACAATAATTATTATTACTAAGTAGTCCAAAGTGAAGAATGACTGAAGCAAAAGGAAGACAGTTATCACTGAAAAAAAAATTGCAACTTATTATTGCACATGACTTGACTAGAGGTTGAGTTTGTTCAGTGCATGACTTAAAATATCTAACAGTAAAGGTCGTGTTAGCGTTTGTGCTTTACACATATCTACACCTTTGGAGCGATTTTAAATAAATATTATATATTCATTGTCATGTGAATTCTGGACAGGAAGCATAAATTTGAATTTCTGGATCTTTAACTGCTTTGAAATAAAAATTCTAAGTTGAAGTCTGGAGTGAGCAACTAGAGAAAGTAAAAGAGCAAATATTTTTAAGGTTTCCTCACTTAAGCCCCAATGTACCACCCTATTGTGAAATCTCAAATAATTTATAGGATTGGGAACTATTTCTCTAATACTTGGCAAAGAATGAATTGACGATGTTGATAGTCTAAATACCCCCTTCGTATTGAAATTTTGAGGTAAAGAAAAGCCTTAAATGCCATCTATGTTCTTCCAATGCAGAATAAGCAGTTTTAATAAAGTGTTTAAAATATGCTTACAAGATTTAGTAATTTAGTAAAGTCATGAATCAACTAAGGAAAGCTTTAATATTTTCTAATGTTCTTGCACTGCTGCTTTACAAAGTTCCTCAGCAATGGAAGAGACAATGTGACTATTACATTGGCTTGTTTTACCAGTAACAACAACCTTAAGGAACTCAGTGAGACTTGGTGGTAAGTGGCTGGACATGGGCAGCAGGCAGTCGACGGAAGGAGGCGAAGAGGTCTGGAGTACCAGGAACTGTGCATGCAGGATGTGACGGTGTAGAATCATGGCAGCCTCCTCTAATTTTTCTGACTCAGTAGTTGCTATTTCCACTGCTACTTCAACTGCTGGTTGTATGTGATTACCAGATGAAAAGAGCAGCTCACCCTTGCCCTTAGGTTGCCAGAACTCTACCTGTTATGAAGATATTGCTTGATATTATTTCAGATTTATATATTTTTTAGAATATTGTTGAATAAAAATGCTGTTTTTATGACTTCTACTATTGCTCTAGATAGGACCTATTGAGTTACTAAATGCCCTTGGTAAATAACCATTACTGATGTAAAATATTACCCGATCACCAAAGTGTCGCACAATCCTCTCCTTGAATTTGTGAGTTTTGTGATTTGGATTATAAGCCTTTGGTGTATTATCTAGGATGTGTTTAAGGTACTTTTCTCTCAGTATGGCCAAATGCATTACATTTCCACCTCCAATTACTTCCTCCTCGATATATTGACAAATGTGTTCAAATGCGGCATCGTAAGCGGCCCGTTGCTCTTTGAGATGGTGCAGATATGATTCATCTTGAAATGAGGGTGCCCTGTGTGATCGGTCTGGGCGTAGAACATAATTCCTTCGACAGCATTCGTGGTACTGCACTTCCATAGCAACCATGTCTATATTTGCAATACTATTGAGTATCACAAAATCTTTCTTCTCCTGCGCTGCACGTTTGATATTAGCCTCAGCTTTTAACGTATGACACTTTAGCAGCTGATAAGGCTTGCGATTAACCACTCTTTTCTTGGTGCCACAAAAGAGACATATGGCTGGGAACAAGCCAGAAGATGTAACAGTTGGAATCACGGCTCCACGCTGTTCTGCTGTGGATAGAGATTGGCATTCTGTAATCGCTGCGGATATAATTTCTTTTAGCTTTAAGCGTGCAGTGTTCGTAAATTGCTTATAACACCAACGATGAGCACCATGGAGAGTACTATCAAATGTCTTCGGAACTCGACGACAGATATCTATAAGTTGATGAACAAAATTGTCCTGTCGGCTACGGATGTCGACAGATGATTGAATTGTAGCGAAGGAATGTTCGGTCAAAGGCCTGACTTCCTCCCACTTTTTATGGCGTTTGAAGTGTATTATGCAAACACGTTCAACATGTTCAGACGTAGCAGTATTTTTTTTTATTAATTGCTCTAAAACACTTCACTCGCCGCTCGTCACACATAATAATATAATGTTCAGTATGCAAAAATATTTTACTGAACAGCTCCTCTGCTCGGTGTAAACAATAGACATATAAGGCTTTATAAGTTTTTTCTTTACATTTTGGAGGCAGAAACACGCTAAAATTTAAATACTAAAAAGTAAAAATTTTAAAATACTAGAAAGTAGAACGTTATTTAAAAAAAGCAACTCATGAATGACACAGAAGATTTCTCAAAATAGATTTTAAATGTTCTTTATCTCGTCTATAAGTTATTTAAGGCAAAGCAAGATAAAACACTGATTTCAGGTAGCCCGACTGAACTCGCGAGCTAGCTATTTACAATTTGTGCAAGAAATGTAATAAAATAACTTATATATCCATAACAGAAGCAAAGTATGCATTACGCGCATGTGATAGAAGACGGTTTGCGTAGTTGATTTCATGAAAAAGAATCTAAGAAGCTTAAATAACATAAAATAAAACATGACATTAATTTATAGTGGTTTAAGAAGACTAATGTCTGTGTTAATTAATTAATAGAGCAATTAATACACACTCCTTTTTAATTCAATATCCAAATTTGAATAGTTCCACCGAATCTGAACACAAGTTACATAGAAAGTAAGTAGAATTACTGTAATTATTGCTGTCAGTGAAAAAACATGAAAATAACTTGGGAAGAGTATTATAATCATAAGAGAACATAAAAAGAGCAACTTGTAAGCTGTGGATTTGGCAGATATTTAACAGATTATTGTTTACAAAAGTTAAATTAGTTGAAAGTAAGAAAGATAAAAAGAAAACAACACGAATAATACGCTTTTGTAAAATGTTTAACCTATCTAAATGAGAACTTTAAGTAGAGCCCATCAACAGCTACATCAACATCAACACTGCAAAAGAAGACAAAACTTCAAACAGTTTCCTATCAGCTCAGCGACAAGAGATAAATTTTCCGGATACTATGTCTTATTACATGTTAACTTACAAAATCGCGTCAAAAGAGGATTAATTCAAATTTTGATCAATTATTTTAAACAATAACATTTTTTAGATTTTGGTGCTTCAGAACTCATGCTGTCCTAATTTTTCAAATTTGTTTTTTGTTATTTTTATATAAATTGTCAACATTTACAGACGTAGCAATGGGTTTCGCAGCCAGTGTGAAACTGATAATATGGTGTCCCCTTAACTTAATGAACTTGGCAACCCCCCAGACATGGCGCCCCTAATAATTTGGAGTGACCCCTTTACATTAATAATTTGGCACCCCTCTAGGCACGGCGCAAGGGACCCAACACATAGATATGTCACTGCTTATACGACCGTTTTAAATAAAATTATTTTTTTTAAATAACTTAATTTTATTTAGATGTTTGCATATCAATTCCATATTCACGAAAAAATAATTATATTTTAAAAACTTAAAAAATAAATTGAAAATAATTAGATTTTAATTAATTAAAAAAAATAATTTTTTCCATATTTTTTAATATTCAGGATCTTTCGGAGCGTAGTCAGGACACTGACATCTCGAACACTTAAGCATCGCAGTCCCACCGCTCCAATCTCTTCAAGCGGAGTTTGTCAT
>MPNW01000629.1:0-32922 GCA_011800805.1 Hirudo medicinalis
ATCGATCATGTAACATATTAAACGTGCTTGCCAAACACCAATAATGAGAATTATGATGATGATGATGACGATGACGATGATGATGGCGACGGTGTTGGTGATGATGATGTTGTTGTTGTTGTTGTTGTTGTTGTTGTTGTTGTTGTTGTTGTTGTTGTTGTTGTTGTTGTTGTTGTTGTGGTAGTGGTTGTTGCTGTGGTTGTTGTGTAATTGTTGTTTGAATTTAAATTTTTTAACCGAATTTAAATAATAAACGGCTTTTAATTTCTAACAATTTCAGATTCCAAATGAGCCATCGAAAAGATTTTGTCAAATGTTTGCCTTAGAATTTTATGGTCGAGTAAATTCTAATTTATTATTGAATTTTCAGACAAATTTGTTCAATTAAAACCAGGCAATATTTAAAACAGACTTTTAGGAGACCTTGTGTGACCTCGAAAGAATGGGGAAAATTCACGTGTGAATGAATTCACTCCGTGGTTCCATCTAGCGATGAATTGTTGTTGAAATTCAATTTTGAAATAAAAAAAAATTTTTTAATCTAATTTTTAATGACGTCACCAATATCAGATAATAGTTGTCAAATAAGGGACACGCTCCAGTGGACAGGAAAGAGTCGGTCGTGCGGAAAAATGTACTCATAACTCGCCCGGAAAGGTGGAATGCAATATATTCAATATATGCTTCCATGCAACACGTATCAATACTGATGCTGGAGACTTCAATTTTGATGTGATTCGAATTTGTGTTTTTAGAGTTCGTTAATTGATTATCCATTCATCCAGCCGTCCGTTCATCTATCCATCCATTCATCCATCCATTCATTCATTCATCCAACCATCCATTCATCCAGCCGTCCATTCATCTATCCATTCATTCATCCATCCATTTATCCATCCATTCATCCATCCATCCATTCATCCATCCATCCATCCATCCATTCATCCATCCATCCATCCATTCATCCAGCCGTCCATTCATCTATCCATTCATTCATCCATCCATTTATCCATCCATTCATCCATTCACCCATCCATCCATTCATCCATCCATTCAGCCATTCATTCATCTACCTATCATCCGTTCATAAATGCAAGTGATCGTACATTCTCTCATTCATTCATTCATTCATCCATCCAGCCATTACATCCATGCACCTCCACGTGCATTTCCATTCACCAACTGGAAGTTCGCCTCTAAAATGTTCCCTTTCCTGACATTTTGGATCGTACGATACAAAGTCAATTAGGACCAGGGAAGGCCACCAAAAAACGAAAAACAAAAATAAAAAAAAACGGATTCCCCATGGATGTACGAGCTAATGGAGGCATTGACGAATGCATTTTCCAATTGATGCATCGTGCATCAGGCTGAATGGACCGAGGAATGCATCGATGGTTGCAGTGCCACACGGATGCAGTGCTAGAGTGCCTTCCAATGCGTCGTGGATTGGATCCGTGGTGAATCATGCACGGACTGATGAGTTAAGTCGGAGGATGAATGGATGCATGAATTCATGAATTCCTGGATGCGTGGATGCATTGATGAATGGATGCACGGTTTCATGGGTGGGCGCAGACAGATTGCTCTTCGTGATTTTGACTTCCTCTGAACGAGAGGAACTCTGTTCGATCAACGTGAAGTGAGAAATTTGAGATTAATAAAATGACAGATGACTGATGGACGGACGGATGGATAATGGATAGATGGATGGATGGATGGATGGATGGATGGGCAGACGGATGGATGGACGGACGTACGGACGGACAAATGGAATCAAGTCGTTGAAAAGTCTTATCGTCAAGCTCAGCAAATCATCTGAACTCCAAACAATCTGTTTAGTCATCGCACGACAACCAAAAACAACCAAATACAAAAAAAAAAAATTACAAAAAAAGCCAAAACCCCCAGAATCCAAACCAATCGTATGGCGGTAATCCGAAAACACTGTCGAGCGATAATAAGACGAAATAAAGGGACACGAACCAAAGAACCAAAACAACATCGTGGGCGACATTCCAGGGGACATGCCGTAAATTATTCCATTAAATCGGGAATGCGCTCCGTCATTCCCTCAAAGTGTGTGGCCTCCGAATTAGCTGGAGAATTAAAACATGTCACTTCTTGTCATACAGGAGACCGACTGACGACTGCATCTTGACAGGGAGAATCTGTTCCTGGTCGGGTCGGTGTGGTCGGTGTGGTTGTTGTCGCTCAGGTTCACGGAGGTTGTTAGGCTTAGTACGACCTTTATGAGCTTGCTGGGGCTGAAGTCATCCCTATGAGGGCTAGGATTAGGACCTGCGTCTCGCTTGGATTAACGCTCTATCCGTTAGCCACTGCTACGAGCTTGCCGAGGCTGTTGTCGCCCTTGTCGCTGCTGCCGTAACCCGAGTCGCTGCTGTTGCAATAGCGACGTGTTTTTTTTCTGGGTTTAAATTAGAATTTCTTCCAAACCAAAGTGAAGTTAACGAAGATTTACAAGTCACTGAAACTCGGTTGCTGAGGGGGGGTCACTTTACGACTTGGAGGGAAATTACTTTAAAAGTGCTGCTATTGTTGTTATTGTTGTTGCTCTTCAGAATATTACACATTACAATTTAGCCTATCATTTGCTGCTGTTGTTGTTCTTGTCGTCGTCGTCGTCGTCGTCGTCGTCGTCGTCGTCGTCTCGTCATCGTCATCGTCATCGTCATCGTCATCATCATCATCATCATCATCATCATCATCATCATCATCATCATCATCATCATCACATCCCAATAAAGAATTCGTTAAAACAAAACAAAGCAGAAGAGAAACAGTCGTCTCTTGCACAGGATCAACTTTCCAAGCAGACGATATTCTTCGAGCGGGAAAATGCGATTCTCAAGCGGTAACCCGAACATGAATGGGATGGCTGGCTGTTCATAATAACATCCGTTCGTCACCATGGTTATGAGGTGTAGGTGAACTTTGAACTCTACGACTCATGGCTTAACGGGATGAACTATTATTTACAAAATAATGATGATGATGATGATGATGACGACGACGACGATGATGATGACGATGATGGTGATGATGATCTTTGCTGCTGATGATGATTATGATTTTTTAATTATGATTATTATAATATCAAATTTTGCATCCTAATTTCTGGATACAGAAAACAAAGTCCTCCAAATTGATGGAAATATTCAGGTACCACATGCAAACCATCAGGTGTGAAACATTCCAGCTCATTGATAAGTACAGAACGATCAATTATCACTCAATCATGATTGCAAATCAATCAATTATCACTCACTCGTAATCACGGATCAATCAATTATCATTCACTCATAGTCACGGATCAATCAATCATCACTAACTCATAACTGCAGATCAATCAATTATCATTCAACCATAATTACAGATCAATCAATTATCATTCAATCATAATTACAGATCAATCGATTATCATTCAATCATAATTACAGATCAATCAATTATCATTCAATCATAATTACAGATCAATCAATTATCAGGAGAAAATCCTTCAATGCGACCGACTAAACATGCAGAGCAAATGTGCGCCTCTCTAAGATCTGTTTTAAAGTAGTTTTCTTCCCAACAACAGCAACGGCAACAACAACAGTAACAACATTTTTGTTGTAATTTTGCTGGTTCAATAAAAATTATGTTAATTGATAAATTATTTATTAAATTTGTTGATTGCTTTACATCCCCCTTTCTAAAAATGGTATTAAGATTGTTATAAGAAGAAGGTGTTTTATATTGTGTATTGTGGTATTTTATATTATGTCTTAATCATACAGTTATGCAGAGGACATTAATAAAATACTAGTACTGCTACTGCCGCCGCTGCTGCTGCGGCTGCTGCTACTGCTATTGCTGCGGCTACTGCTAAGTAGGTTGGCGAAATGGCTGGTGCCAAAACTAACGGCCAAAGAGTTGCCTTTAACCCGTCACTTGGACAACAATCACAATTACTAATACTGCGAGATTTCCTCAGGGGATGAATTCAACTAAATGTTATCCATCAATAATCGTCAGAGAGAGACAAATGAAATACTTTTATTACGAATTTGTTACATTTAATCTGAAAATATGAGCATATTTATTTACATTTTAAGAAAAAAATTTTTTTTAAACAACTGAAAGAATCAATGTGATTTTTAAAAAATATTTGTCATCGGTTCATACGCATGCAACGTGAGTTAAGTAAATTTTACAATTATATAAATTATAAATTAACTATTATTATTATTATATAAATAGACATATTTGTATATTATATATAGACATGTATATATTAATTATATATAACATATAATAATCCTGCTCATCATCATCATCATCATCATCGGAAGGAATTCATACCTGGTGGACATGTGCATTTGGTCTCTGCACTCCTTTTCAGTCGTCCTCCACTTGGGTTCTGTTTTATTGGCTGTCGGGGATTAGGCAATATAATATTAATTTCAAATAAAATTGCATTATTAAGTCGATTAAAATCAACATTGAAGACAAATGAGCCGTACGTTAACAAAAATATTTATAACATAAACTAAAAATATAATAATTCAAAATATTGTTGTGATTTTAAAAAAAAAATCATGCCTTACATTTATTTCAAGGATGGAGGAAAACTTCTCATCAATCAAACGTATCGATTCCTCCTTATAGAAGGACAGTTGCTGATGGTAGTGTTGGATGGAAAAGTGGATGTGAAAGTACAAGCAGCAGATCAACAGGAACATGAAGCCATGGGTGGCGAGGCACATTGTTGAACAAGGAACTTTCTTGCATTGGAACCATCTGGTGGCTATCGGACGATCCTCCATTGTGGATCCTCCATCCACTGCGCTACTTTTTGATTCTTTGCCGAATAAAAACACCATTGTCCAAGCTTTACTTTGCAAACCCGCAAACTGAAGAAGTCATCGTCACGGAAAAGCAATTTCGAAGAAACGTTTTCAGAAACAAAGGAACGACAATAACGACATTCCCAAAGACATGCGATAATGTGCGCTAACAAAATGTAATAATTATAACTCGCTATAATTTTCCATCCCTTCTCAAACGAAACCTCCTCAATAGCAGTCTCGCATCGAGTTTCTTAACCTGGAAAGCTTGTTTCCATCGAATACTCCTTGACTACGAGAAGTGGCTTGTTGCTTCGTTGAGTTGAAGAATTTAAGAGAGCTATCTGCCTCTTCTTCATTTGCCTGCATGTGGAAATCACATCAAAGTCCTACTTTTTACTTTTTACAGACTTGAAACAAACAAATCGACTTCAGATAAGTAATGAGTAACTGTTACTCTTTCTGGCTGGTGGTCTCAGGTGATTGACAGGAGGAAGTAAATGTGATTCACAGAAACACTTAAACAGTTCAACGAGTATAAAAAAAAGAATTAAATTAAACCCTAAATACATAAATCATTACGTAAAGATTTACAGTGATTTAACAGCAAGACGATTGCAAATGTTTGAAAAGAAATTGGACGTTCATAGCTGGGCATGGACTGAGGAGCAGAGGTGAGGTGAACAGTTGCTCAACTTGCTCAAGTAATTACTCGGTGATAAATTGGACTCCATAGCAGGAAATTTATTTCCGATTGTTTCAGGTAAACAGGAGTTGGAGATGGGATCGTGGCTGGTTCTCAATTCCCAGGAATGATGTTCGAGTGTCATGAAGAGGTTTCAATCATCCTTTCCGAATGCCCGTAACTATATTAAATAGGTATTTCAGATTTTGATAATAAATTTTAACAATAAGAATAATAATATTAATATAAAATTAATGCGCTAATAATACTCTAAATAATAATATAATCGGTTTCTAAGTGTAGAATTCAACAATTGAAGGCAAGACGATCAGATATTATGACATCTTCCTCACAGGAGATTGCGTGCGATTTCCTTATCAGTATTAAGAACCGTCGATGCGTGAACGAAGCAAGCATCTGATGTTGAAGGGGATGTTTAAAATTACTTCCAAGATGGATTCCCTGCAATTCTCCAATGCCAGGCAACAAACATATCTTTCCAGAGATGATTTATAAATGTTTTGTTTTCCACCTTTTAAGAGCACCTGCTGTCATTCACTGGAAAATTCGTTGCTGGATGTTGATGGAACACGGATGAATCCGGTTCAATTAGGTGCTCGGTGGACGGACTTGACGGACGCCATCCATGAATCGTGCAGTTGGGGACAGAAGAAAAAATTATCAAACGTTACAAGGGGACCAGATGGCTGGTTTATGGTCGCAAGATAATCGAAGACTCGTGTTCCACGTCACGCAGATGGAGGCTCATTAGCATGTTTTCCTGGAAATCGCTTTTCCTCCGAAAACCTCGTTTCCGCCTTCTGTGCACGTGTCTCCCACTCGTCTGCTGTGATTTCATAAGCGGCATCAGTTGACGTTTTGGATTCCCAGTGTTTTCATGGACCAAACGCATTCTCCGAAACAAAAATATGTATAGGAGGGTAATTAGTAATTATTAATAAGGTAAAGAATTAAGAGATTATTGTTAAGGTAAAGAATATATCATTTTAATCTGAATTTTATTTGCATTTAAGTTATTTATTGCAATGAATTTACTTCATCTAATGAAGTGTATATAATTTATTGATGCCTGTTCATATCGCTCCAGTGTCTGACTTTTCATTAGAAAGTGATAATGATAACGAATCCCAATCGTGATTATAGTGGCGTACGTTCAACCGAACTTCAAGATTAAATTTTCCTTGAAGACGAAAGATTTTAAGGCAACATGAAATCCGGCTGTGAAATCAGTGATGAATGCAACAAAAAGTCCCACAAAATGTTCAATCGCTAAAAAAAACGAACATTTCACTCGGAAAATCAAAACGAGTTTTCAAATTCGGATCGTTACCGTGGCAACAGATCCATCACGAAAGCAAATTTACGTCAAAATATGCAATCACTTAGCTATAAAATTCCTCTTCCTCTTTTTTTTTTGTTTTTAGCGAATAAAAGTTGCAAATAAATCTGAGTTTTTGCGGAAGTTTTGTGCTGGGGAACACGTTCAATCAATGGACATTCGAACTGCTATCTCGCAAGGTCAGAAGGAACCTCGAATCCATCAAACGAATTTACGTGACGCTCGTCTGCCTCGCTATAACCATCATCCATCATGGCCGCCATCATTGTTGTTGACGTTGTTTTTCCGTTTGTGTTGTTTGTTATTTCATTATCTTTCGGTGGCGTTTGTTGGCATTTTGTTATTTATCTCCAAGAAAACAAATTTCGTTAGCACTTACAAGAAGAGCGATCAAATTAGGAAGATGAAAATCACAGTGAAATTTTAAGGATCGCACACGTACAAAAGCTGCATCTTTTTAAAGAAACTGACCGCGACCACCCACCCTGATCTCCACTCGAGCGTTACTCCGGTTTTGAAAGCCGAGGTCACTTGGTGTAGAAATGATAAGATTTTCTATCTCGGAATGTTTCACGAAAGGTCACCTATTTATCTGCTTGTCATTTTTCTGTTTTTTCTTGCTTCTCACCAAAAGTCAGAGGGCAGCAGGAATCGGGGGAGAGTGGAAAGATTGCCCAAATAATGTCCTTATTTAACAGATTTTCTTTTGACGTTTTAATGTTTTATTTCTGATTTAACTATCATAAGAGATCGAAATAATTATCCAATGCTTGTAATTGGCTTGCAGCACCATTATTTTTCCTCTTCCTCGGTGACATTTTGAAAATCATTCCAAGCAAGCCGATTACAAACATGCACAAAGCAGGTCTTTAGACTTGGAATTTATGAGACGTCTTCTGCTCGGCCTCATTTGCTGATCAATATACCTTCGTTGGCGGAGTTGTCTGCCTTGTTTATTTACGACGAACTAGTAATCATCATCATCATCAGAACAACGGCAATGAATAATGTTGTTTCGTATCGAAAGGCTGTTTATCGCCCACAGATTATTCCTAGAATTAAAAATAACTCGAAATCGTAAACTTTACGAATGCATAAGGATTAAGTTCAGAGTGAAAGAAATTTCTTTCCGAGGAGAAACTTGAATCAAAATTGAGAGGTGGACTTAATGGAGTGAAGTGGCTTTAAATCTGCAGACGTTTTTCAGCAGCCGGTCTCAGAAGGGGTTCGCTCCTCCGGGACGGAAGACAAAAGATCATTTGAATCACTTCAGTTCGACAAATCGTGTGAAATACAATGTCTATGGTTTATCATTCAGAGGGCAGGTTTCCCATGAGTTTCAAAACAATATTTTCAAAACGATTTTTAATTATGGCGAATGTTGCCATTTATTTCAGATGTTAAACGCTAGTCAGTTCTCATAATCATTTAGTGAGCACAATCGCGTTTCGAGGTTTTCACTGGCTGCCTTTATTTTATTTGAAATAACTGCCATGCTATTCACATTGAGGCAAAGTTATTGGATTTGTGTCGAACGTGATAACGTCATCGACCGAGGACAAGCAATATAACGGAGGAACTTTTTCTGATTCCACAGATGTCGGCTTGTCAAGTTTCAGGAAAAAACTTTGAAAATTAGAATATTTAAAATTAATTCTCATAATTGGTATTCAACTACATGCAGAATTACTGTAACCTCAACTATTTGTTAAAAACTAAGTTAATGTTTTGAGCCGTCAGGGACCGGAGATCGCAACGAAAGAGATAAAAATTCACGCAATTGCAAACGTTTTGATTGTCAGGTGCCTCGAATAATTGCTTAAAAAATCTTTTAAATCAAATATCTCTGAATAATTGCACAGACCGACGCACGATACCTACGAAGAATTTCCTCAAAGCTGGCCGCACGAACTGCTTTCAACATTGTTTCGTTGAGACCCGATGGGTGTTATGTCGTGTCACTAGAAATATTGGAATGGATAAATATTTTTTTATACTCGTAATTTGCACGATTTTGAGGGGATTTGAGGTAACTTAAAGCGGTTTCTGTGAATGTTTTTGGCATATTTATTTATATTTTAAAATACTGATAAATTTCGTTTAAGATTATTTTTTAATATTCCAGGGTAAATTCCACCCGAAAATAATTGAAGATGAGCAGATGGTAGTGGCTTTTAAATGTGGCCATCCTAACGTTTACTTCATGGATGGTTTATGGAAGAAAGATAAAGGATTTGTCTGTCCCAAAAACAACAATGAAATACTTAACTACTGCAAACATGTTAGTGTGTATTCTGTCGTTTTGCCATAGCTTATCTTAAAGGGATTAGTTTCTTTTACAATATTTTCTTTGATAAATTTTATTTAATGTAAGTGTTATCTCTATCACACAAAGGACATTCATTGTTCATTTGTGACATGAATGATGCCTGTTGGGAGATTATTCATTTCTTCCAACATAAATATTTAATGAGGTAAGACCATCTAGGGAGAAGCATGAAATGAATGTTAGAATTGAATTTTTAATTAGGTACTCTTCAAAACAGATTTAGTAATTTGTTCAACTTCTAAATAAACATTGATGTGTTATTTCATAATCACAAAGCAAGATAATTTGTTAGTTTCATAAACAATTTATAAGTTTTGGCCAGAATATTTATGTGCCAGACATATTTCAGTCCACAAAAAATGTCTAAATGACAAACCAACTCGTGCATTGGGAATTTTCAGGTGCAACTTGTGAAATTTAAAATGTCAGTTTCTCTGAAACTTATTTAAATTTCTTTCAAACGGTTTTGACATTTTACGGTGATTTAGAACATGAATAAGCTTTAAAATATGAATATTTATTTCTGATATTGGTGCAGATGAATCACTGGTGAGTAAAGTATCGTAGCATAGGAGGTGTTGATGGAAAAGTGGGCTACACAATATCAGCTGTGGAATATCAATCCATTTTCAATACTGGGGTGTTGAGTTTCAACATGGCTCCTCCTCCTGTAGGCCATTTTGTTCACTTGCGGCTGTGTTGGAGCATTTTATGAGTACAAACTTTTTATGAGTGATACACAAACCGAAGAGCCTGTCCCGAATACACAATCAGTATTACAAAGCCTACGATTGTTGCCATAACTTTCTTTAAAACATGAATCACAGCACGCTTGTCATGACAATACAATTGTGCTGCAGGCTGCTACCATGTTTTGGTAGTGAGCCTGAGCAGACATTTTGAGTCCTCTAATTGATTCATTAGTCGTTCAACTCATCCATATCATGCTTTTTATCTGCGCTTCCTCTTAGCTGGAGACGTCAGTAGGAGCAATTTGTCATCACATCTTGCTTCGTAATAGCTGTGGCAACTTTTGAAATGTTGCCGTAAATAGAGAAACGGTTGAAATTTCCTTCTCATGTAAAGCCCTGTGGTGTCATGTGAACTGGTTCAACCTTCTCAAAACTACTAGACGCCGCAATGTTTCGAATGCACGGAAATCCTACCCTGAGTAATTAAATTTTTTTTGGCAGCAGACGTCGGATTTTTTTCCGTTAATAAAGTCCACTTTTCTTTCCGTATTTGATTCCTCTCGCGAGACACATCTTTTAAATTGAAGACATTTTGTTGAACTTAACTCTGATGTACAACTTGTGTGAGTTTCATCAATTTAATGTCCTCTGTCGTGGACTATTCGTCTTAGTTAATGCTCATACCCGACGCGCGATTTTTTTAAAGAAAGCTCTCTTTCCGTGAATAATTAGAAATTCCGGAATGAGTAAATTCCGCTGGTGGAACTGCCCACAGACATTTTCTCCAGTCTTTATTTTCCACCCTTCTGGCACCTGCTATTTTCATTCTTTTCTTCTTTTTAAGAAAACAATTTTTCCTCGGACTCGGGTTGAAAACGTTCTGCAGGAATTCTTCTTTAAGCGGCCAGATATTTTCATTCCTTTGAGTACTGGAGTGCTTTACTTGAGGATGTAATCTCCACCACTGTTGACGAACCGGTCGTATTACTGCCTCTTTTCGGATTGGGTTCTCATAGCCTTGAGACTGTTATAAGAAATTTTCTGAATACTTGAGAGCCTTCAATGAACGCAGCGAAACATGTACTCCCTGATAAATGAAGTTTAGGCTCTGAATGAAATTTGATTGATCCAACGTGGACGTTCAAAATTATAATTTATGGTTAAAATTTATTCTTATTTTTAGATTCTTAAAATTTTGTCGTTTAGACATTTCCAAGAGTTTTAAGAAATGCTTCAGACATCGATTGGAGACGGGCTGGGTTATTTAAGCTTGAGCTTCGGATAATTTTTTGCTACCTGCTTCAGAAAATGAGCTCTCTGTTTCGCCTCAACTCCAATTGCACAGAATTATCGCATGAAGACGAATTCAATAACGCTCTGTTGCTTCCAAGCCATTTTGGCATTTCCCTAAACCTCTTGTTACGAGGCCATGAAATTTCTTACCCTGACGACCCTCTTTGGAATTAGTTTGAGTGCGGCCTCGGCATTGAGATCCGGTTCTGTGCTGTACGGGCTGATGGAATAAATGGAAATGGATGATGATATTTCCTGCCGTGCTCAATGTCCAGGAAGAGCGTCGTGGAAACTACCATATTTTGTGGCTGGTCTCAACGCCTGGATTCCTTTCATTAGTGTCGACCGGTTTGCATTTTCCTCTTTCGTGCCTTTTCGAGTAAGAGCGAGTCCCGTGCGGGTGTCGGTTGTGATTTTGAGGATGGAAAAGTTGAAAGAGGAAGGAGGCCATTTGCAGAATTTCATTTGACTTCGGTTCGTTGGTCACAACCTTGTCATTTACTCTACCCGATAGAATTTCATTAGGCTTTTCGGAAGCCTCCCATTGGCATCGATGTTGGCTGCCAGTCTGTCGCGACTGTTCTTCGTCTCGTCGTCCTTATCTATCGGAACTCGAATCGTTATCGCTGTTGACGGTCGAACCCAGTCCTGTGAAACCGAGCTGACTGATGGCCTCATATTATCTGCCTGATTGTTCGAATTAGAGAAAATAATATCCGAGATAACACTTTGGTGAGAAAATGATTCTCCATCACTGATGGAGCCTCATTGTCTGAGGGTATCTGCTTAGCGTTTCCATTATTCCGACGAAAAGAACTTCCGATGGTTTTTGCATGACGGCAATTTATCTCTCCAAATGGACCCTCACGAGCACTCCTTCGTCATTAATTTATCAGCTTCCCTGTCGTTTCTCATCTTGAAATATCTGAGATGTTTCTGTTTGAAGCGGATACAACATCCGACGTAGCGTAGCAATAGCTAACCTGCTGTTACCTCGATGAGACATTGTACGAACGAAGTCTCTCCAGAGAAAGTTGTGATGGTTATTAAGATCAAGGACTTGATTTTCTTTGATCGTGCTTTATTGAAATGTTCGAAAATAGCACAGGTGCTTTATATAAAATGGTCAGACGAGGTTATTGCTTGGGAACTACGCTACAGAAAAATGTCGGGGACCGTCCGAGCGCACTAAAATTTGAAAACGGTCTGCACTTTTAATCAAGAACATTCGTTGCCCGTTGGCCTGTTGTGTTAGAGGAAAGTTATAGCGCACACTTTTTTTTATGTCGCCTGCTTTTATGGGAAGCCATTTTTAAGGACAGCGCGAAATTGGAGAAATTCTCGGCTGAAATGTGTGGGAAACTTGTTTTCTCGACGAGAGGTTTTGTATCCATCAGCCTTAATCGGGTGAGTGCCACTTGCTACTGATCGCCTGTTAAGTTTCTACTCAAAGATTTAATGAAGTAAGTTAATCCAAGGCATGATAAGTGGACAGCTATTCGCTCGACAGATGGTCTCCGACCATCTCAGTTGGTTCGATGTAAATGAGTTTATCATTGCCTCTAACAATTTTGACAACCATTACAACCGACGGACACCCATTTGTTCCGGCTTGTAGGAAAGATATCGCGTGCTAACCCGACACGAGTGGGATTTGATTCATCTGCTAGATGGAATTCCCATGTTTTCAATGAGACTATTTCGCTTCTTTTCTGATCAATGTCATAGAAAGGGGACCTTATCACAAGATCTGATGTATTTCTACTCGGGGAGTCTTAGAGGAATGATTCCTTAAGATGAGATTCATCGTTACCATGCTTTGTAATTACAAGGCCTGCATTCATTCTTACCGATGATACTAATTTCACTCATTCAGCTTTTAATTAAGCTCGTTATAATCTGACTGAGGTCGTCAAGTTTCCTTGATTTCCTGGAATTATTTAAAAAATTAGTGGAAGAATGTCAAATCGTTATGGGAACTGAGAGTCATTGACCGTCTCATCATCATCATCATCACCACCAACCACCATTACCACCACCATACATCATCATCACCACCAACCATCATTATCACCATCAACCATCATTATCACCATCAACCATCATTATCACTACCAACTATCATTATAACACCAAGCATCGGTACCACCATCAACAATATTTTCAATGCTCGAGGAACCTTCCACTCACCTCTGATCAGTCTTGGTTTATGGCATTCCACAAAGTTCTTGTATTAATTCATAACTCTTTCACAGAGCGTGGTCATTATTTATTATTATTGTTATTTATTATTATTATTATAATCATTATTATTTATTATTATTGTTATTTATTATTATTATTATTTATTATTATTATTATTAATAATAAGTGAGTTTTCTGCTGTTCACAAAATTTCGATCACCAATTGTACCTCTTCACCTAGAAATGAATTGTGCTCTCGCATCATCATGTTGTGTTTCATCACCATGGCAACGGAATAATGCCAGTCATTCGTATTCACGGGAGACCATTTCACTGTTAATGTTATTACTTTGTAATTATCAACTCCATTAGCCACGTTTCCAGCCGCAGTTTGATGACGACTTCATTTTATGTAACTTTAAATGGCTAATGTAATATACGTCCTCAATGCAACAGGTCTACCCAGACGTCGCTATCGAAAACATCATGGAGACGGTGAGCGATAAAGTGGTTCCGAGTTGGTGCCAGAAGGAAGACAAGCCTTGCCTGGATAGCTTTGTCGGTGTGGTACCCTACAAATGCTTGGGTGAGTATGAACCATTATACCCGCATGGTTGAGCAAATTAAAAATCAAGATGTTTCTTCCAGATTAGGGACGTAGTCATTATATGCGCGCGACTTGATAATTGCAGTCGGCTGACTAGTGAGTGATAAAACAATACCTGCCGTGCATTGCTGGAATGCACGTGCAGTAGCTGCGTGCGTGTGGGGGGGGTGGTGTGTGGGTGAATGTGGGGGAGACAAAAAGCACCATCAACGAGCAGTGAAGTCTCTCTATACATATTGATTCCTCCATTAAGGCGACCCCTCAGACACGAGATGGGCCCGTCTGGAAATGATGTCGTTGTCATCATCACCATCGCCGCCACCACTACCGTCATCATCACCGTCATCGTCATCACTTGGTGTTCGTAGAAGACATTCCGACGAATGAACGTTGGATTTTTATCCATTAATTTGATGCTTTGAAGAAAATATTAAAGTACGGATATGTCAGATTCCTCAGTGTCCACGTCAGGATTGTCCGAATATTTTGCATAATCTCGGACAAGAGTGAAAATTCAATTAGGCCCGAACGTACTCTGCAGATATTTGGATATTCAGCGTAGGGGTGGTGGATATGGGGGTGTTAGTTTCTCTATGTGCTTTATGGTGATAACGAGCCAATGGGCGGCCGTGGCACTAAGTCCACCCGAACTTTTTATGGTCTCCTCGCCATTTCCAGAGGCTTGTGGCATGATGTCGGAGGACGTCGTAAAATTCGAGAATACCGATGTTCATGTTTCTGCATATTGTGTCCGTTGGAGAACGTCAGACCGTCTTCTCTTAAATGTCTGCCGCTCGATATCTCGTCTTTTATCGGCGAGTGTCTCTCGGTTGCTTACTTAAGCACGACTGAATGTAAATATTTACATCATGAAATGTCTTCATCATCGGTAGCATCGTCGAAATCATCATCATCGTCGTCGTCAGCATCGGCAACATCATCGTCGTATTCGTCACCGTAACTCGGCATGAGGATGGCATTCCATTCATCACTCAATACTTTTCCATTTCCCGTTCCCTCCTATAACAGCTGGAAAGTTTCAGAACGAAGCTCTTCTGGTTCCTGCTCCGTGCATCTTCGACCATCTTCACGACTCTGCGCAGTGCATGACTGCCAGAAGTTGGTCTGAAATGGCTGGAAAATCGTGCAAGGGCAGAGGACTCGTGCTCCACAAGAGCTCCATGTTGAAGCCGTGTGGCCTCAACAAGTTCACCGGGGTCGAGTTCGTCTGCTGTCCCAGTAGCTTTGAGGCCGGGTCGTTGGTTGGCACAGGTGCGTGTTTTATTCGTGGGGCTCTGAAATAATTTTTAAAATCTAAAAGCATTTTATTCTGCTTTATCCTATTCGAAATTCAAAAGCTTTGAGAATTGGCAATGAAATGATATTTTCTTTAAAAATTAATCGTCCGTGAAATAAGTAATTTAGTGCGTGAGAATAATTCCTGATGCAGAGTACGTGGTGGAATTAAGGCTCGCACCGGTGCACATCGTTCAAAAGGAAGTCCCCTGCGTCCGTGTTCACGACATCTAAGCTGCACCCAGGAACAGGAAAAGCATGGAAATGAGAATTCATGGATTCTTTGGACGCTCCACTGCATTCGTTGATGGCTTTCCACTTTAATTTACACTTGAGGATCTTCCTTGCGTGAATTTCAAAATCCTGCCAAAATTTTCAATAGGTAGTGCTTTGGAATTGTCTGCGAAAGAACTACAAAAACTAAAATCATGCACCGTGAATATTATCACCGTCATGAAGAGCACCAAGAAGTCATTATTACGAGACCCCTAAGACAGGCACAGAACCCTGGATCTGAGCAAACACCGCTCAGACTGAAATCAAACATCGCGAGAAAATTGCTGGAAACCACACCGCGGCTTCGCATCATCAAACAAATCCCATGAATGTTTTCCAACTATTTTTTTTTCAGCACAACAAGCTGAGAACAAGACGAAGAAAGAAGCCACCCAAGTTGAACCCCACAAACTGGAGCAGCACACTGACGGTGTGGTGAGTTCGAGGGCGAAGATTGTGGAGGCCTACTTGAACAGAGAGGAGTGGAGGAATGAGAAGCCGATGACTGAACATGACTTCTATCTCAAGGCCAAGAAAGATCTTGCCAAGCACCACAAGGAGAAGGTTAATGAGGTCAGTTGAATTTATTTATTTTTTTCTTCAATTCGATCAAACTGTTTTGAAGTAATCATCAATGCTAAAAGGCACATTTATTTAGTGCCATGCGTTCGGCTTCATATTCCCAACGAACAAACGAATCTGTGATTTATGTAGCGCCAAACTTTCCCCAAGTAACCCACAACATCAGATTTCATAAACTCGCTTCGCGATGTGATATGACGTTTGGTCTCCGATATGAATTTTCGGATTTATATGCAATTACTTTCATTTTGTCCATCCTGTCTTCAAAGCTAATCTGAGATTACTGTTTCCATTCATACAAACACCATTTATGTACGAGTGGTACATTGGCGTTGTTTTAAGCGTACGTGTGATTGTATGTTTATCTGCAATGTTTATCTGCTTGTTTACCTCGTCTGCAGGCCTCCGAGATACGTGGAATATTGGTCTTCTGCGAAAGCATTGAAGTCTAAATTATGTGCACACAATAAATAAACCAGCCACATTCGCCTGCTCCCATTCCCGCCTCAGTCCAAGCCTTCCATGGCTCCCACTGGACTCTTGTTGTTGAATTTGTTGATTTTGTTGTTGTTGTTAATGTTGTTGATGTTGTTAATGTTGTTGTTGTTTATATGTTCACTTAAACCTGTGTTGATCTGTAGTTCCAAACGTAACATACAACTTGAGAAGTAGAGTCGAAGGAGCCCTGTTTTATCCTTTTGAGCCTCCTCACGATATCTCGGTGGCATCCTCTCATCAGAAGATTCCTCTCGTTCATTTTAGAATACCATTGTTGCTGGGTTTGTGTTTCATCCTTGGAAAGTACGGAGATCTGTCTTTATGTGTTTGTAGTGTTTATGCTGTGTTTGTGTTGTGTTGATGTTGTGTTTATAATGTATTGTGTTCGTAGCGTGTTGTTGTGTTCGTAGTGTGTTGTACTTGTTGTGTGTTGTTGAGTTTGGTGAGAATTTTCATCTCCTCTCCTCAAATGTTGCTCGGATTGTTTTTGTTGTTCGAATCTCCTCGTATGAACGAACCTTTTATCGCTCCAACGATATCACAGTGTGCAGGGAAATGTAGTTGCAATTATTTTAATTATTGGTGGTGGTGATGGTGATGCTTTCATAATAACAAAGTTATTACTACAACAACAGTAGTAACTTACTACTATTTTGCAACAACAACAATCATTCGACGATCATTCTGTTTCTGAGACTTGTTGAAAATCAGTGTTCGTTCAAAGTTTCAAGACTTTCTGTGTTTGTTTTTGTTAGTACCCCCCTTCCCTCCTCACACTCGCAATTCAATTACATCGGTTCGATACAAAGTGCGCATGAATCATCATCACAATCGATTCCACAGCGACAACAGGAGGCGCATTTAAGAGGTTTTCCAGCATTTCCAGAGCGAGGAAGTCGCTGGAGATAAACATCTCCTTGGAGTTGCATCCGACTTCATCGGGCATGTTACTGCGTTCCATCGCAAGATTAAGTCGCTTTAAGACGACTGCTCTGGTGTGGATGTCGTTTGGGCGATGTTGTTGTTGACATTATGTTGTTGTTGTTGTTGTTGGAGATGTTGACATTATATTGTTGTTGTTGGAGATGTTGACATTATGTTGTTGGTTCGGAGTTGTTGAGTTGTGGAGTCTTTATGAAGGAGATACTGACTGACTGTTAGCTCGTCTCCCTCTCCTTTCTCTCTCTCTCTCTCTCTCTCTCTTTGTGCATTTCAATACTATGACCTGTTTATCGGTCAACAACTGATCTAATTTCGCCCTTTGCAACACTTTTTTTCTATATAATTATTCTTTTATTATTATAAGAAATTATATAATTTCTATAATTATTTTTATTATTGTTATTATTATTATTATTGTTGTTGTCGTTGTCGTTGTTGTTCTTGATGTGTGGTATTTCTTATGTTTGCTTTGCGATGTGCCTCTCCATGAAGCAGGTTGATTACTCAGCTTCGTGTGCAGTTATTTTAATCAACAGTCTCCTGCCTCCAATTTCGCTCTGATGACGACGACGACGACGACGACGATGATGATGATAATGATGAGGATGACGACGACGATGATAATGATGAGGAGGACGACGACGACGATGATAATGATGAGGAGGATGACGACGATGATAATGATGATGAGGATGACGACGACGATGATAATGATGATGAGGATGACGACAACGATGATAATGATGAGGAGGATGACGACGGCGACGGTGATGATAATGATGATGAGGATGACGACGACGATGACGACATTTTCTTTACGTTAAAGTTGTATGAAGATCGTGACTGACCCACCCGTCCACCTACCTTACATTATAATGTAATAATTATAATTCTTGCATTTTGCTTCACGTCAAATGTTGAGCATTTCTATTGCAACAACTTTCGTGTTGTTGCTCGCTTAAACAAGATTAACAACACTCTCCACTGCAGGAATTAATTAAGCACTTAATAGTGATGATAACGTGATTATAAAAGTGTTATAATAAACATATAATTATTAATAATTATGTTATTATTATTATTATTATTATGAACCACAATATTTATTATAATGTAATGTAACCATAATATTACGATGCGTATTCGTGGAACGACATCAAAAGCAGAATGTGCCCTCTGGTGATAATTCTGGAAACTATTAGAATTTCTTATTTCAGTTGGTCTACCCTTCATGGGATTAGATGGCTTTTGTGGTTGTTGTTGTACAGTTTTCAGTATTATCATTTTTGTCGTTGTTGTTGTTGTTGCTGTTGTTGCTACTGCTGTTGCTGTTGCTATTGTTGTTGTTATATTTTCTTTCTTTTTTTACTTTCCGACCAAAACAATCAAATAAACGAACGTCAGCGTAAAATGTTTAGAATCCCCCAACACGGCTCGGGATGACCATGGAATAATGAACTTAAGATGACTTGACATGTTCTGATATGCCCAGTAATAGCTTGCTGTTGTACTGACCAAACCTCAAGTGACCCTCTACAGCCATTCTTCCTTTTAACATAAAACTTTTGCATTATTATAATAATTATTATTATTATTGTTGTTGTTGTTGTTGTTGTTATTATTACAATAGAGCTTTTAAGAATATTATTGACTCCATAAACGTTCTGTGGAGATTGTCGATGTTAACTTTATGCCTGGAAAAGCTTCGTTTCCGGTCGGTCTCCTCAGTGGACTTCATGATGTCGTTGAGAACTCCACAACAATTTGCAATTTGATGATGCTCTTTTATCCATTAACAAAATGCCGTTACTATCGTCATCATCATCATCACCATCATCATCATCATTATCATCATCATTAATATCATCGTCGTCATCATCATTAATATCATCGTCGTCATCATCATTAATATCATCGTCGTTACATCATTAATATCATCGTCGTTACATCATTATGTAATATTAAATTGTAATTGGTCTTTTACTGCTTTCTAAAGTCATTAGCATAAGAATTAAAATAATAGAATTGTCTCTGTTTATTGAGGATCTCGAGCCTGCTTAAACATGCAACCTCCCAGGACGACCTTTGCTCCTTTCTGTCGTTAGAATTAACTGCTTTGCATGTCAAACGAACTTCTGTTTGTACACTTTGTCGTGTGTGGCCATGCACAGTCTGTCCAGGGCTTCTTATCTGTGGGTTCTTTGCCTCGCAATTGATGTCCTCCTTGCAGGCTCATAACGTAAGACTTCTGGGGGGGGCCTTGGTGATCGGCTCTTACACAATATGAGAAGTTTAGCTTTTACCCTGATGATGTCATCGATGACTCTTGTCATTCAATGTTCAGTGTTTTGGCATGCAATCTCAGTCATCGTCAGGAATGAAAGGACGGAAATAAAACCTTCAAAAGGATCAAAAAGACGACGAGAACTCAACGAAGGTCATCTGAACTTTTTTTTCTGCTCAAAAGTTTCGAAATATTCGTCAGACGTGTGATGGAACTTTTTCAAAAAGGAAACAGGAAACAAAGTCAGCGATGATGATGACTCAGTTTGAATTATTATGACTCATAAGGTTAGCTGTTGTGATGCTGATGCTCAGCATAATTGTTCGAATTGAGCCATCATAATCATCATCAGAGCATCGGGCCTCCTCCTGACTCCCGATGAGGGTTTGATGGAATGTTGTCGAAAGTTGTCGGGTTTTCGACCCAGCTTGCTCCTTAAGCCTTACGAATGAGGCGTGAGATACAAACGTCGACCTAGAACATTGGAGACATTCTTTTAAAAGTTAATTTCGACCATTTATCGAACAAATTCAGTGAAAATATCGAACGTTGTTTTGCTTGCAAATAAAGGTGGCTGTCTCTGCTTTGCATAAAAAATTCTAAGCGCAAACTTGGTTATTTTCGTCTTCAAAGGGGAATGAATTGTTCGCTTAATGGTGATCTAAGGGTGGAGTAGAATGGAGTAGGATGGAGTAGGATGGAGTAGAATGGAGTAGGATGGAGTAGGATGGAGTAGAATGGAGTAGAGCCACGAATGGAGTTGAAACGTCTGGAAATAAGGATCTATGATGGCCATGCATTTCAGAGACTTAATTTCATTTAATGAGGAGAAGTGGCTGTCTTTCAATAACCGAGATTTTCTTGTTTTTCGATCTTCTGTTTTAAAAGAAGATGTTTTATTTTGAATGTTTTACTTTGATTTTCTATTTTCGCGATTCATCAAAGAAATTCGTTTGAAATTCAATCTCATTGAAAGTCGTTAAGAAAATCTTTATAAATAAAGATTATAATGAAAAAACATGATTACTCGAATTATGAATAAAATCAAGAGAAACTAAGGAACGCAGACTAAAAAAAAGATCACAAATTAAAAAGAAGAAATATTCCCTGCCACATTCCCGCTCTTGACAAAGTCCCATTCGTCTTGGCGGAGGAGTTTTTTTTGTATTCCTCCTCTTCCACCTTCTCACGTGACTGACGTTCCAACAAAAGTTGACGAATCCTCTCCTGGCTTTCCTCTCTGACTCTGTATTTCTCTGTTGACCTTTCAATGACCTCAGCTCATCACAATCTCTTTAGCCTCAGGTCACTTCAAGTTCGGACTTTTAATAGCAGACGTTAGTTAGTTTGTTTTTTATAAAAAAGTCTTTCATCGGGGGTTCCAGGTTGGAAATTTAAGAGTGCAGTTTGAGGCCGTGGGAGTTTACCAGTGCTTGTTTGCTCTTTGTTTGTTCGTGTTTGTCAAAGCGTGCGTGTTGATTGTGAAATGGTGTCCGTGTGATTGTGGAGTTTCGAGCTGCACGTGATTAATGTCGAATGTTTTCGGTCTTTTCATCTTTCCATTAATGGAAGACTTGGGTGATTTTCATTTGTGAATGTCTTCACCATTCTCGACGTATTTAATTATTATTATTAGTAGTAGTATTCGTCGTCATCATCATCATCATCATCATCATCATCATTACTTTTATCATGGCATCATTATCATAATTACTCAAATCACTCGAGCGGAAGCTCCCCCCATCCCTCACCAGCAATCCACGTCGTTGATGTTGTGTTTTCGTGGTGAAAATAATCGAACATTTTAGAATTATTTATCGCTCGACGAGGAGAAATGTTTTCCAGTCCTGAATTTATGGCGGACATGTTTGGATTTCAGTTGAGACCTTCTCTGTCTGACGTCGTAAGCAATCATTACACGCTCAGGAGCTCTTGAGATTGGAATAGTTAGGGACGTATTTATTTTATAAGTCAACCTGCAACACAACTTTGTTGTTATTATTATTATTGTTGTTGTTGTTGTTGTTATTGTTATTATTATTACTATTATTATTATTATTATTATTATTACAGTTACAGCTTACTAATAATCGGACGAATGATGGCCTTAATCAATGATGCTTCGTTGAGTGTCCTGAGATGACGAATGGTGAATTTATGAGGGGATTTCTTGTTAAGTGCATCCATGCATTCATTCACATCCTCACGTGTCTCCGACCCTGCTCCATGCCCCTTAGATTTACTGGGCACTCTGTCTGCTCATTCCGACAGGATTTGTTTCTTTTATTCAACCATCGGTCCATCCGTGAACTTCAGTTTGTGGGGGTCCAAATACAAAGGTGTTGCCTCTCAATTGTCTGCCAATGTTTGCTTAGGTGCATGACTTTTAAGGAAAAAAACTTATAAAAGATTGCATTCAGAAATAATAACATTTACCATTGCACCTATTATGGGACGCGATAATTAATGTGTGGCTATGCTTTTAGAAATATTACTTTCTTCTGTTCGTCGTCATCATCATCATCATCACCATCACTATCATCGTCATCACCACCACCACCATCATCATCATCATCATCATCATCATCATCATCATCATCATCATCATCATCATAGTCGTCGCTTTTACAGTTTTCTGACATTTTAAAAGCTGCTTCATTCAGTAATGTTATTTCAATCGCATTAATGAAGAGATCACTCTTTGGAGATCACTCACGATGATGTTGATGATGTTGATGATGATTCCAGTAATGATTGGTGACCGACTTTACGTGGCCATGCATCATTGCAGATGATTAACGACTGGAACTCAGCCAGGTCGAGAGCCATGCAACTGGAAGAAGTCAACAAAAAGGAAGGAGAGAAGTTGAAAAAGCAACTAAGCGAGGTTTGTTGATAATATGATATTTCATCACCGAGATCGCTCGGAATGATGGAATGAGTGATCAAGTTGAACGGATGAGTGATCAAGTTGAACGGAATAATGCTGACGACAACAAAGATCCGATCGGTCCAAATTGATTGGGTACGAATTAATTGGGTCTGAATTGATTGGTCGACAGAGATTCCAAAAACTTTATGAGGCAGAAGAGGTCGAAAACGAGATGGAAAAGAAGCAGCTTTCTGACCTCCACCAGCAGAGAGTCACGGCTGATTTAAACGACAGGAAGCAGAAGGCACTCAATCACTACCTGGACACCATCGATGAGGGAAAACCAGAAGTAAGACAAGATTCATACTCAACACTGCCGTTGCAGCTCGTTTTTCGGTATTCGTCGTTTGATTTTATTTCACTTCGTCTCAACAGCTCGGAGAAATTGCAAAGGCTCTGAAGCATTTGATCAAGGTCTTGCACAAGGATCGACTTCACGCTGTCAACAGGTTCAAGCACCTTGCAGACACCGATCCCGCGAGGGCAGACACCGTCAGAGAAAGTTCAGCCAATCATGTCTCCGAATTGGACAGGCAGCTGGAAGAAGCGGTCTCCCTATTGGATAGAGTCCCAAAATTTAGAGAAAAAATTCGCAATTTAATAGGCTCGTTGCAAATCTTATCGGTTTTTTTCCCAAGGATTGCAAAGGATTTTCATTCAGTGCTTTTATAAATTTATATATTGTTTTCTTTCATTATCGTTCACAGCCGATCACATGGATTCTTATCACTCCGTGGATGCTAGCGTGTTTGTTGTTATCGAAGACGAATTTAAGGAGCTTCCTAGGGTCATCCCTGAAGTCAAGCCGGCCAAAGTCATGGAAGACGACTACATTCTTGATGTCGGCAATGCCGACAAGAATGAAGACGATGATGATTATTTCAAAGTTGTCGAGGATGATAAGCACGAGAACAGTGATGGGTCCTTCCCGAGCGAGGATGGAAAAGCAGGAGGCTTCTTCAAGATTGATCCCGACGATGTCAAGAAGTTCAAACATGGAGAGAGCCTGGATTCAGATGAGCATGGCTACAAGGATGAAGCCACTATGAAGTCAGGTGCGTCAGAAGTTATCGTAATTTATTCTAGTTAATTAACACTATCTGTTAAGTACCGAGTTCTGTTTCTTTTGGGCAAATCCCCTATTAAAAAATGTTGTAAAAGTTGCTTTTTCAATCGGTCGACAGAATCTAAAAGCGAGCAGAGCACGAAACTGCCAGGCAGAGACAGACAACAAATTGTTAACCTCAGTGGAACTGTTGGCAAGCAGAAGAGCGAGCCCGATCAAGTGGTCAGCAGCGATGAGGATGAAGACAGATCAGAAGATCTTAAGGAGATGGAGGTCGTCAGCAGCATTGATGGTGACATCTACGATAGACATTTCTTCCAAAACCCGGATCACATGCACAAGAGTGGACTTAGTGTGGAACAAGTGAAACCATTCATTTCCTTCTAAAAATGCAGCAAGTTACTTGGACATTTGTTTCCTTAACAGGCTCCAAAGTATTTGAAACACTCCCCAACCTCAATCCCGGGACCAAACTTCGGAGCAGCCATTCCACTCGGAGTTGCTGTGGGTACGCTGACCGTGGCGGTCGTCATAGCCATCGGAGTCTTGGTGATGCGTCGTAGAGGCGGAGCCGGGGGACTGTACCACAGTCCTTCTGTGGATGCACCGGCCGGGGCACCTCAAAATGGGTCACCCGAGGAGCGCCATGTGGCTAACATGCAAATCAATGGCTATGAGAATCCAACTTACAAATATTTCGAGAGATGCCAGCCGAGCCCGACCGACGCCTGAGTCGATCGCTGGCAGACGAAAACATTCGAAGTTGGAGAACATTTGTTTCATAAGTGCAAAACAATCTTGTTGTGTTCAGTTATAAACCTCCCAGAACAATAAGGCGTCTGCGAGAACGTCTGACCGCAAACCTAGCGTAGGCAGAAACACGGTCTGTCGTCGTCCGCTGCTTAACTTAGTCTCGGAGAAGCATTTTGGTGTTCGTCGATTGTTGCTTAAACAAAATTGTAGCCTGCGCGTCTAAATTTTCAAATCAGCATCGTGCAAAATTCTTGCGAGCGTCAAGGCTTAACTGTTTTCACATCCGCGATCGCGCAGCACCAAGCAGACTTACGAACCAATATCATTGATCTTTCAGTCGTTATACCGAGATTCCCTGTATAGATTCATCCATTCATTCATTTTTGTTTCTGCATCAACAGCCAATGCCAGCTATTTTCGTAATGGTCCAGCTGAATTTTTTTTTTTACAAATTCTTACGAATTCTCACCTTGGCCGTTTTCTTTTTAACTCACAATACAAGGTCGAATGTGTTCTTGTGAAAATCATGCTCTGTTGTGAGGTGCATCTTTGACTCGTGTCCAACACGAAGAAAGAATGCAGAAACGGATCCCCAACGCTGTCTTTCATTTAGAATGCAAGTCAGTATCATTGCATCATATAATGAAAATGTCCTCAAGTTAAAACGCCAGAGATGAGAAGAGATGCGAACGAGATCACAAACGAACCAGAGGTTAGACATCACCAGTCATCCCTCAAAAGTTGAAAACAGACCCCAATGGCACGCCAATAAAACAATTTGAACGCATTAAAATGGCAAAAGAGCGGGAATGTACATTTGGGAAAGCATTTGAACTCAGTTCAGTAAAGTGGGTGGAACATGATCAGATGAATGCATTTAATGATATGCTGGGAGGAGCCAAGTCCTCAAACGTCGAGGTCGAACTTGATGGCACAGCCATTGTTTGCCTGGTTTTGAGGGGTGGGTGGCTTCATGGGTGACCGCCTCATTTGAGGTCCGCCAATGGTTTTGAGAGACTTCGGGGAGGTGGCCTGCTGTAACCTCTTGAGGCTTTTCATGGGTGACCTTAACGTCCTCGGAGACAAGACCCTGGTCGTCGAAGAAGATTCTTGAACTGTTGCCAAGTATTTTGCAACTCTCGAGGCTATGAGAGGTTCCCTTATCTTAGGCTGTGCATTAGAATGCACACTAGCCTTTGGTGCAGCTTCATTTGGCTCATGCAATTTTTGGAGTACCCTGCATTCTTCTCTAGCTTGTCGAGCAATGATGGGCAGCTCTTCTAACCTCTTTGGCTTGCAGGGGACCATTGGTGGTAAGTGGAGGACTGTGTTTTCTTTTGTATTACTTGAGCAGATGGAATGTTCTTCGGAATGTTTGTCTGGCTGCATCACTCCGGTAGAATTCCTCTCGCCGAATGCCGTGACATTAAATGCACTTGAGATGGGCAGCCTTGCAACCTGAGGTAAAAAATTATCCTTGACATGCTTAAGAACTGAGCAAGAATTAATTTACTTGCAGTAATTCATAATTCAAGCACAATAAGTTGATACTAAAACCTTAGATTGGTTTTAAAGAGAGTGGCAATCTCACAAAAAGAGGACATCTAGTATCTTGGCACATTTAGTATGCTTAGAAGAATAATTCGCCATCAATAAAAATGGATAAATTGGTTATTAAATAGCTTAAGAGTTGCATTCAATTTCAATAAACAAAAAACCACCTTTTTGGACTGCACAGGCTCATCATCTTTCTTAGGCAGAAAGGTCTTAAGGGTTAGCAGTTCGTCGCCAAACTCAAGATTCTCTTTGACGGATTGATGGGCATTGGACGATTTCAAGTACTCTCCCTCTGATTGGAAGTTGTGTCGGTCGAAGCTTTGTCCAGATCTTGAAATTAAATTCTGAAGATCAGTGGTCACCATAAAGCTGGGCCTCCTGATTTGTGCATTAGCCTTCAAGCTGATATTGGAATGCTTTGAACCCTCCTTGACCTTAGAAACATCCGGACAAAAGATTTGAGAATCAGAGGGCTGGATTGTGTCGCTGTGGTTGCCATCTGATGAAAAGGTTGATGCATCAGAGGGAGGAATCTCTTTAATGGCCCTGGGACTCGAGTTCCATTCCATCGCATCAGTTCCTGGAGGGAATTGCATTGTTTGTTCGTCTCTTGTGTCATTATCATCTGAGGTATTCTTGTGATTCCCAAAAAAAGAATTACCTCTAAGTTCAATTGCTTCGACATCATTTGCAGATGAAAAATTATGCAAATCTCCAGACGCCGAGCAAGCATCCTGCAGAGATCTAGTTTCTATGCCATCTTCAACTCTCAACGGCGATGGCTCTTCTGACATTGATTCAGAGATGACGGACTGCAAATCCTCCTCTGTGAATGCAACATCAAGGACTTTGACAACGGTCTCATCCAGGTATCTGTCGTCCTCGAAGTTACAAACGCTCAATTCATCGTCATCCTTTATATTTCTAAACTTTGAGCTGGCTGAAGATATGGGACTTGTCTCCAAAATATTCATCTTTTGTGGAAATTCCTCATTTGCGAGCTCCTTAAAATCATAAGGAAAGTCTTTCTTTTGAAAAGTGTGAGCTCTCAATCCATTTTTCACTGTATTTGGCCTCCCTCGTCTCAGTAGAGAGCCACTCAGGTCCACGAGATTCTCTTCCACAAGTGATGCCTCTCCAGAAGTCTTCCTACTTTCATCAAGGTAGAAGGAGTTGCCGTCGTCGGACATGCCGTCGGGAAGAACAGCATTTGCAGCCCTCTGAGGCAAAGAAGAAACCTCGTGGTATCCTCTTTTTAATTTATTGCAAATATTAAGTAGTTCCTCTGTGTCCCTCTGCTCCCTGATCCTCTTGAGATCCCTGCATTCCTCACCATCTGTCATTCCTCCTAGGATGAGTTGCTTGTCACAAATTGATGGTGGAGTGTAGCCTCTGACTTTAGAGAAGTCAAAATGGTCTCCAACCTCACCAAATATTATTGAATCGAGCTCGTCATCGGGCAAGACGAACGGGCCGAGAAGTGGCTTCCTCGCGGAAGCCGCGGGCTCCGTTTTCTTCGAAGAACCAAATAATGAAGTGTTTTTCAAGCCTATACTCTCATTTGCTTCATATTTTGTGGATTTCTTGTTCTGAACATTTTAAAATAATCATCGGTTTAGACTCTTTCCAATAATTTGTTGATAATTGTTAACGTAATACTCTATTTATGTGGCACCACTTGAGTAGCATTATTAATCTTTACAATACAGATGTGGAATTACACACTGCAAAGTGACTACAATAATTAGTAAGCTTGGTAAAACAAAATTATTTGGCAAATAATATTAAAAACTATTACATCATAACAAAATTCTTATCAACCTCCACTTTTCGTTCCTTCTTTCCACTCAGTCTCCTTAGAAGTCCTTTGAATTTCATCCGGACATTCTGCTTAGGAGAGAATCCACTGGTCTTTCTCATGGAAATGATTCTAAAAAAAAAGGACGTCATGTTGAGAGATCCACAATGGGAAAGAAGTCACGGTCGATTCAACCTTCTCAACTTGGCACCCGATCCGGCACTCGAGTCATTCGAGACGTTCACATTGAAGGATCGGTTCGCGCATTTGGAATCCAAATCTGAGACACCCGTTGGAGTGGCAACGTCGTCGCCTGCAGAATAATAATAATCGTCTGTCGAGGTCTCAGTATCACTTTGATATTACCTCGTGCTATAATGTTAGATCCTATTAATTGTTAACAGCTATAACAAGTGAAGATCAAAGAAACCTTGCTTCAGATGTTCTGAGAATGGCTTTAAGCCATAAATGCTCTTATGAGGCAGGAATTGCATCAAAGCTTTCCTAAAAAGTTCAATTTCATCATTTAAAATTGGAATATCTGAAAAAAAAAAGGTAAAATGATGTCGAATAAAAACTCTTATAATACATTAATGAATTGATATAAACTTATTTTGAAAATATTCACAAAATTAAAAGTAACGGTCGCTAAAATGTTGTCACTGATGACCTCGACCTAATTATCAGCATCCATCCTGGAATTAAGTCACAGACCTTTTTGTAGCAGAAAATCCCAGAATAGGAGTGCAACAATCTTCATCAGCTTTCCTCTTAATAAGTCTGTTACCTTTTGAGGCCGTCATGATCTTTGGAGTGTGCGTCATCTTAGAGATCTGGGACATCATTTCTTCCACGTTTCCCCGAGCGTCGTATTCGACGTCCACCCCGGGCGATTCTGGTGATTCCTGGCAAGCCGAATCGTCGACAGAAACGATGCTCGACCTCTCGACATTGTTGGAGCTGGTGTCTTGAACACTGCTTCTGTTGCTCAACCAGCGACTGAAGCTCGATCCAAGATTTGAAACCAGACCTTTGTAGATGAATTTAAACAAATGATCTCCTCCTCCTCCAATGTTAAACAGAAGTACTTCACAATATTTGACACCAAAATTTGAAAAAACACACAACAAATCCTTATGCAAATCCAAGCAAAGTTATTTGAACAAGTATTACTAAGCAAATAATCATCACATGAATGTCTCAACATTGAAATAGATGTACAGTTATTGGTGCACCAAGTGATTAATAAACAGATAACTGCAATCTTAAAAACCTTGTAATGATCCACTCCCTCGTTTCCTCAAAACTTTCTTCTTCTCGTGACATCCAACTTCCTGTCCTTCATCAGCATCTGTGGCCAGAGAAGACATGGAAGAGGCAAATGCAGCAGCCCTGTTGTACATGGACTCGGTAACTTCCCCGATCCTGCCGGCATTTTCGACAAGCAAACGAATGATGTCCGTCTCCACCTGGATCGTGGCCTCGGTGCCCAGAGAAAGAGCACAATCTAAGGCCGTGTCCGGAGACTTTTGCTTTGATGGCGTTGCTGTGATTACATTCACCTTTTTGTTTCTGACATCTATAGAGTAGAGAAGGTTTGGTGCCAGGCAAATAGAAATGTTGGAGGCATCCATTTTGTTCGACTCAGAGTGAGCAACCATGTTTGACAGGAAATCCATCAAGTACATTAATGTGGACAAATTATGCTGAGGGAGCAGGAGACACAAATTGAGGATGACGGAGATGCATCTCTCTTTATCTTCCTTAAAATGAATGAAGCAGTTCAGGAATGTGCTGTGAAGTTCAAAGGTCATCAGAGGATTTGGGAGCTCTCTGAAAAACTGTTTGATGAGACAGCAAACATCCAGGGGGCCACAGGAATCGTCCACACTCTCCCCACCATCCACACGTTCCTGAAAGAGGTGCATAAATTATTTCAATGTTTAAATAATCACTTGGTTCCACTTATCTTAGTTGTAATGTAATATGTGATATAGTTACGTAATGCAAACATTTAAACAATCACCTAACTCTGAAAACAGCATAAAAACTTGCCTTAAATTCTCTCTGCCTGGCTAAAGACCCAGCTTTTCTGAACAAGCCTTCAACTTCCATGTGCTTATTGAGCACAGCCAGGCAATCCACAAGAAATCTTGTAATTGTACATAAAATATATATAATAAATCCCTATAATGCCACTGAGTTTCAAACTAAAGCTTCTATCATTTAATCCAATAGTTTTATGCTAATAGAGCATTTTCAAATAGATTTTATTTTGACAGATTCAATAATGTACCTCGGTATATATCCATAGCCTTCAACAAACATCTTTGGCAATGAACTAAGTGAATTTCCAAAAACTGCATTACAAGCAACATTCTAAAAATGTTAATATGATGTTAATTCATTGGCATTGGTTATGTAGAGATCAGGTTCAGTTGTAAAGGTCATGCAAGCGACTTACAAGAGAATCCTCTTTGCTTTTAGACTTTTTTATTTTTGGTGCACTTTTTTTAGATGGTTTTTCTGCTGCCAATCCAAATCGTAAAATATCCCGAGCAATAAGAGTCCGAATGTATTCGAAATACTCGGAACAGTGAATATATTTCATTGTTTGAATCCAATAAAAAAAGTTGTCGATGATTCAATTAAAAGTTCTACCAACAACAATCTATTGTATATTTTGAACCTAATCAACTTTCGCTTCCACATACGATTGGTTGACACTTTTTCTAATTAAAAACGGCGGTAATGGAAAGTCAACTAAGTTAATCTCAAATCTGTAAGTTATTATGACAATATTTGTAAAAATTAATGTATATTAATTTGTAATAAATAAAATATTTTAACAAGTTGAATTAAGATTGCAATTAGAATAATAATATTGTCAATAACTAACAAAATAATAAACGAATATTCAAAAAATGATTTTGTATGTTATTTTATTATTAATTTAAAAAAATATTAAGTAAATAATATTTTAGGTCAAGATGTCATTTTCTTAACAGGTACTTCGAAGTCTGTCGTTCAAAGATCGTGGTGAAACATGGAGTTTATATCGAATTTTTTCAAAAGGACTGTGCCAAATTTTTTTGAAACTCTTCCTATTCCAGAGTCATTCGTTGGATTTGCAGATTTAGACGGTATGTTAATAAGCTTTTCGTGATTTTTAAAGGTTTTTGAATTATTTCGTTGCCGTAGGGACGCTGGTTAAAATTCCAGCAAGTTGAATCGAGTCTTAAATTATTTTCAGTTCGGGAATGGTTCGAGCTTCTTGTCTTCACCGGTGGCGTATCATTAATATCATATTCGTTGTACAATATGGCCATTGAAAAGCTGCAAAAGGGAACATGTGCAGAAAACTGTAAAATAAATTTCACCGTTAAGCAAGACGTCGACAAAGTTGTTGATTTTGTTGACATAGAGGACATCACTCAGGAAAAAGTTTCATACTGCAGATGCTGGAAATCTAAAAAGGTATTATACTAATTTGCTATTATACTTTCTAGGAATAAACAGAAGCCACTCTGTAATCACCTTTAATTTTTAGTTTCCCTTTTGTGATGGCAGCCACAATGCCCATAACAAGGAAAACGAAGATAACGTTGGCCCTCTTGTGGTGAGGCACAAAGCCACTCAGTGAGGCTGTTAGGAGAAAGGGCCTCAACATCAACTCACAAACTCTAACTTGTTTTCAGATTTTCTAACATGTCATGGCTTTACTCAAATTTTAATCTTGCCAGTAGTTTCTATGCCAGTCTGAGTTTGGTTCATTAAAACTTGGAAACATCATTTTTTTCATTTTTAGATTTCATTTTCAAAGTAAACCAATAATTTTTATAATGCGGTTGAAACTTCAGGTAAAATATGCTTGCTGGCATCAACAATTTGCCACTCAAACTAATTATGACTGGGTGATTTTTCTAGGCAATATTTAAAGGGTAGTGTAAACTCCAAACTGATGCAAAATGGGTTACCCAACCCATTGGTTGCTTGGCTGGAATACCCTGGTTCTCTAAAAATATCGGTAGTCAAATCTGTATTGATTTGAATCAAATCAGCAAATGTAAACTTTTCAACTCAGAAAGTTAATATTCTAAGAGATTAAGATTTATTGTGACAGCCTTGTTCTTTTGCTGTGACTTGGAAGCCGTGAGTGGTTTGTGGTAGTCAGCATTGAGTTTGTCACAGTACTTTCATACCAGAGAAAGGACTGGTTGGTCTCTTGTAATTGTAATGACCCATACAATGCCTGAATATTGAATATTTGCTATTTTAGCTGAATTATGAATAAAACCCAAGTTGATGTGGAACTGAACAACGCAATAATTATTATTATATATTAGCAACCTGTGTTTATCATCCAACAAGGTTGAGTTTCTGCTATTTGTTGATGATACTAATACATTTTGATCTGGTTGTGATATTGTTGAACTCTTTCCCGCACTGAATAATGAACGTAAAAATATATCACTTTGGTTGGAAGCAAATTTTCTTTCTCTTAACATTTACAAAACCTCTTCTATATCTGAATCAAATTCTGAACCAAAAAATTCACCTCAACAGTTTCTCTGCATTTGTGATTGTGCACTCGACCGAGTTAGCTCTTCTAAGTTCTTAGCTGTTACAATTGTTACAAGGGTTTGTTCAAGATTACCTTGTTACAAGTTGTATATTATTTATTAATCCAAACCTTTATACATTTAAAAAGTTCTTAAGAGAATTCATTGCTGTATCTGTGCCCCTTTTGTGCATAAACTTCCTCAATGTGCAATTTCATAATGTAAATAATAAAATAAAATAGAAGTCCGGTAGAAGTCCGATAATCCGGCACGTTCGGGACCGGCTCGGTGCCGGACTACCGAAAATTCCGGTCTATCGGGCGGTAATTATAAGAACAATTAGGTTAATAATTAAACTACAAATACATACAACAAA